>SKCR01051432.1:0-104975 GCA_019454045.1 Zanthoxylum bungeanum
AAGGAAATGAGGTGGAAATGAGCTGAATTTATAGGCAATCTAATCCTTCACGCGTCGTGACGCGTGCATGCCCTACACGTCACGACACTGACGTGTACGCAGGAAGAGGACGCTGTAGGCAGCTAGCGATGATGTGGCATGCGGTTTCTGTCGGCGCAATGAAATGTTGACATGTGGCATGCGGCAGAATTCGGTCCACTGAGATGCTGACACGTGGCGGACTATGATTGGCTATTGGTGACGTGGCTATATGTGGCAGATGACTCGGTATTGCAGCTGATGTGGCGGACACGTTGATGACACGTGGCACGCGGTGGATGCCGTCGAATAGGAAGATGACACGTGGCACGTGGAGTGTCGGCACTATATGATTGTGACACGTGACACAGCGCATGTTAGCAGATCTGTTCTGATGATGACATGTGGCAGGCACATGTTAGCAAGAGGTGCACGTTAGCGGCGTATTTCAGCATCGGCGCACGTTAGCGGTCGCGACGCGCCAAATTACTATTTTTTTCCTTTTTTGCATTTTATTCCTATTTTAGCCCTTAATTACTTCCAATGCTTCCTAATCGTTATTTATCTGTAAAATAACACAAAAAAATATCAAAACGTTCACAAAATCCGAGAAATTTAACAAGATATTAGGTTAAATAAGTGGGAAATAATGATATAATTATCATTCATCACATGTGCACATTTAGAGGATTGGGGGGACGGCCCCCAGATCCTAGTTCAGGACTAGGGATGGCAGATGCCCCTAGATCCTAGTTTCAGAGCTCAGAGGGTAGCATAGATTTACACCTCCAATTCTAGTTCAGTGGCTTGGGGCACGACGATACGTAACGCCCCAAAACCACTAGTTTCAGGGACATGTGTAGCATGCTTTGGGGGACGGCGATATGTAACACCCCAAAGACATGGATTTTCACTTCTGGCTATAGTTAGGCGTATGGGGAAACGGCGATACGTAACGCCCCCATACGTCATGTTTTCAAAGACTATTACATATTTCAAAGATAGCTTTCAGACACAGTTTTCAGGAAAAGTTTTTAGAAAATAGAATTTTCAGAAAACAACAGTTTTATAAGAAAATTACAGAAAAGATGAGTTTTACAGAAAATGTTTAGAAGAGATTTTCAGAAGGAACCATGTGCTTTCAAGCAGGAAAATAGTTTTTGTATAGAGTTATTTCTTTAACTTTGATTTTAAGAACCAAATATTTTTTATTATAGTATTTCAGTTTTCGTCCACCCACTTAGATCGTATAACGATCTAACCCCCACTCCCAGTTTCCTTATTTTGCAGGTATTCTCGGAGGAAGAGCTCGGGAGGACAGATACTGATGCAGTCACTAGGTTATGGAGTCCACCGGTTTAAGCCAGAAAGAGTGAGAGTCCAGTCAGAGTCAAGTAAAAGTTATGTATTAAGTCTTTGATTATGTGATATTCATTGTAAAGTAAGTGTTATTGAGTACACAGTCAATTATGTTGAGTTTGAATATTTTGTTATTAAGTTTGGGGCTACGATCCCATACATTAGATATTTAAATAGAGAAAAGAATATTAGGATTGTTCATGATTACAGAGTCAGAGGCTCAGGGGAATATTACGGCCTATTCCCTGCCGGTAGCATCTCTCGGATTGAGGATGTTACACTATCGATGGTCTTGGCTTTTATAAACTCATTAGGCAGACCTCCAAGGTCAATCACATTCATGTGACTCCTAGTTTGGTCCTGAACCGTTTCTTATCCTCACACTATCGACGGTATTGGATTAAGACGTATTCCAGGTGTATACTTGTCAATGTGCACTAATGAGCTTCGTATGTACACCCTCACAGTAATAACGATATTGGGTGACTGCGTTAACTTATCACGCTACATCTAATGTTTTACTGGAGCGACTTATGTTCCGAGCACTTATACCCTCACACTAATGACGATATTGGATATAAGTAGTAAGAACTCATTCATCTCCTTATTGACAAGAAGAATCTTCTAATAATGCTCTAACATTACTAATATTATTTCTTAAAATAAAGTAATCACCTAATCATGAGAGATTTATGACAATCAAATCATTAATATAATTAGGTCAAAATTTTGATTTAAAACATGATTTACATATCCAATATGACTTATGCATAATTAAATTAAAATTACAATGGAATATATTCAAATACATGTCTAACATGCAACATGTGTTGTGTGGTTAAGCCTTGCTACTGATATCATTCTGTTGGGGCAGATGTGGAACCCCTAGGGTCAGATCGATACCCCGTGCAGCGGAAGTAGGTTTAACCCATGGATATCAAGCATGGGTGTAATTTTAAATTATTTAACGAAATATTATATTCCATTACAAGTGTATAGAAAAAAATCGAGACTGAGTCGGAGTCCAGAAGCTCAAGACCGGACGAAAAAAGTTTCAGCGCGCATGCGCGTGAAGTCACGCGCTACAGTGCACGCGCTATAGTGCGCGCACTATAGCGCACAGGTCTGAAAATTCTTTTTTTTTATAGAGAGATGAAGGCAATAAGATTTTCTGCCTTGAAATCTTTCAACGTTCCCTAAATACTCTCAAAACACCTAAAATTAATTTTAATTTCAAAACCAACATCAACATATGTTATAGAATAAAATTCAAGTTTTTTAAAATATCAAATATTTTTAAAAATACATAAATTTATTCTAAATAGGCACTTGCGTAAATTTTGAATCTAATACACAAACTAAATTAGAATCCTAATAAGAAATATCTCGTGAATAATTCTAGGTCACCCAATGATGGTCAAGTGATTCTAGAATGGTAGCCATAACTCTAAGCTTTAAACTAGAGTTCCAAACTCTAATTTTATGTTTATATCTAACATAAATATTTTGACCTAATAACAAGTATATTGTGTTTATACTTCCAAAGCATCCTAACACAATATATTAGCCTTATTTCAACATTAAGTTATGTGATCATGCACTCAATACATAAAAGAACATAACTTAAGAGAAATTCAAACTTACCCAGCAAGTTTGATGCAAAGATTCCATCTTCATCTCTTTGTTGAAATGGTAGGAGAACCTCCAAGGTTTGCAAGCTTTACTCCAAGATTCAATCTTGATTCCAATATTAACAAGCTTCAATCCAAGATCCAATCTTGATTTCTCCTAGATGAAATATTGTAGAGACCTCACAAGCTTCTCTAAATACTTCTCTAACTTAGGCTAATTTCTCTAAGAATTTGCTTGTACTTAGCTTTCTCAAGCTTTTGCTTTTCTTAATTAAAACCTTCCTAAAGCTTGCTATTTATAGCAAAACTTAGGAGTTTTTTATTAATAAAATTTGTAATCAACTTTTATGTGGGCTTAATCTAATTTATCCAAATATATATAATTAAGTGTGACTAATCTTCATTGTCTACCACTTTGATTTAATCCAATTTAATCAAGACAATGATTAGGAAATATATTAGTTAAATGTTTGCCACTTTAATTTAATCCAATTAAATCAAGCCAAAATCATCTATTATTACATACTTATAATTACCATAATATCCTCAAATGGTAGAGATAATTATGATTTATAATTAAGCCCTTGTGTAATTATTGAATTAATTCAATTAGGTCAAATTAAATAATCAATGTTATCCAATAACACTTGATATCTTGGTTGATAATTATAATATCGAATATTATCTTTTATCAAAAATAATCTGCTACCCAAGTGTTCAATGAGTGCACATCATATTGGGACTCTCTAAGTTAGAACATTCGTCATATAAGCCTAGCTAATATGTACGCAATTTGGCCACCTCCGAATTCGGGAAGAACACGGACGACCTTTCTGAACTATACAAGTCGAGGTCATCACATGTGTTTAACAATCCCTCCATCGTAGGCTATTCGAGTTGTGCTTAGGATACATAGAATACACCATCAAATCTTCAAGGCGCACTTATCATGTCGACATGTCCACGATTCTTGATAACTGTCAAAGCTTTAAAAATTATGACTTTAATCACATGGATACGTAAACTCTTATGGTACACATACGGGACGATAAATTCTATCTTGTTTCGCACTTGAATACTGAGTGCATCGGTCCACACCCAATGAACATCTAGAGGTCAGACCATGAAAGGTTTCTGATATACATGGCATCAAAGTGTGGAGGATCTCACCCAAAATCAATGTTATCCTATAGTCAAAGGATTACATATGCTACTTGACTCAAGGAGATTCCTATTGATGGTGGTATATACTTCCAACTATTAGGAATCACTTGTGAGTCATTTAATATTCGGTCCAACCAATACCCACGCATCTATACGAGTTTCCAAAACTCATGGTACATCAGGTTAAATCATTTGAACTCCAATTCCAATATACGACATGTGCTAGTCTTCTAGGTTATAAGAATTCGACCGTATTCCAAAACCAACGACTAGGAATATATATACACTTTAAGAATAATTTACAATAATAATACTTATCCCAATGTCGGACCACCTAGTGTCCAGTATTACTATAAGACTATTCTAAGGTCGATGTCATTCTTAGCATATCTATACATCAATCTAATATGCATAATGACACAATTAATAAGGTATGAAATGAAAACATTAGACGTTTTAAACATAAAATCACTAAACTTAAAATATTAAGTGGGAGCGGGTAGTTTGTCGAAATGCCTATTGGTCTCAAGGATTGGTGCATACACTAAATACAATCGTGATCCCTACGAAAATGGCTTAGATAGTTTTTATTTCTTTTAGTTTATTTCTTTTTTTTTTGCGCTTGAATTGCTAAGGACTAGCAATAAGCTGGTTGTGGGTTGTGATAAGTGCATGAAAATGTACTTTGAACATCGCTAATTCGGCTTGATTATCATGTATTTAATCTTAATTATAGTTTATTTTGAATCTTATTATTAGGGAGCAATGGAACATGAAGATTGGATCAATTACACATATTTCGAGACCTTACAGATGCATCAGAAACGCACGGGACGAGCAGAAATGTAGGAATCATAATCCTGTAAATTCAGCTACGTGTCGCGCCGTGCAAAGGCTACGCGTCACGATGCGCATGTGTATTCCAAGGTTTTTTGTTTAGTTTGTTTTTCCTCAAATAAAGCCTCTGAAACTTCTCCATATAAATGGAGGTTCATCCAAAACTCTAAAGGTTGGAAAAATGGGGAGAAAAGAGGAGAGAAAGAGAGAAGAAACACATAAAAAAAACCATAAACACATATTTGAGATTGAAGAATGAAGAAACTTTGCACCAGATAGGATGCTGCTGTAATATCTTCAGGCTATATATCTCTTCTACATGGAGAACTAATCTCCTAGGCAAAGCTAATGATGAACTCTTGAATTTGAATTCTTATATTTATGTTCTTGATTCCTAAATACTCTTAAATGTTTAATACAATTGATGTTTGTTATTCTTTATTATTTTTTGATTATATGAATCCAGAAACTGTTTTTATCAAACTTGCATATAGATCCAGTCATACTTATTCTATGTGTGATTTGTGAACCCAGCTGTGACTCGTAAAGTTATTTTATGATTTGGTCTTTTGCTGCAGTATTGTCTGAGGGTATATTTTGGATGTTAGATAAGTCATAACGATGACTTTGTGTATTGTTAACATGGAGAAAATAAATCGTCAATTACCTTAGAATTTAATATGCTTAGAATTGAATATTTTCCGATTGTTGGTTTGGGATATGAAACCTTCAATTGAGTAATAACATGAATCAATAACTAAATATAAGAATTTGATACAATAGGGGATCCCGATGCTTTACTGCCTATTAATAACCTTAAAGTTTTTCTCGTAGTCTTTATTTCATATTATCAATTCAATCATTATCTTTTCATTAAGTTATTGCTAACGTTTTTGTTTAAGTAAATTAGTTCCTTGTAACCATCTCTTTACGGAATCGACACCCTAACTATACTGCGATAACTGCGAGTACTTTATGGGCTTAATCAGACGCTCCACACTTTGATGCCATGTATGTCAGAAACCTTTCATGGTCTGGCCTCTAGATATTCGTTGGGTGTGGACCGATGCATCAGTAATCAAGTACGAGTCAATATAAGATCTGTCTTCCCATATGTGTACCATAAAGGGTTTAGATATCCATGTGAGTAAGTCACGATTCTTAAGACTTTGGCCAAAACCGATCATCTAGGGTGGATCGCATCAGTTGTAAAGAATCATAGACATGTCGACATGAAATGTGCGCTTTAGAAACTTGACGGTGTATTCTATGTTTCTTAAGCACAATTCGGATAGCCTACGACTGAAGGATTTATAAACATATGTGATGACCTCGATTTGTATAGTTAATAAAGGACATTTATGTTTTTCGCGAATTCTGAGGTGGCCGAATAGCGTATATATTAGCTAGACTTATATGACGAACGTGTCTGAACTTAGAGAGTCCCAATATGAAGTGTACTCATTGAGCATTTAGGTAGCCAATTAATTTTGATAAAATATAATATTCGATATTATAATTATCAACTAAGATAATCAAGTGTTATTGGATAACATTGATTATTTACTTTGACCTAAATGGATTAATTGGATTAATTCAATAATTACACAAGGACTTGATTGAAATTCATAATTATCTCTACCATTTGAGGATATTATGATAATTGTAAGTATGTAATAATATGTGGTTTTAGCTTGATTTAATTGGATTAAATCACAGTGGCAAACATTGAACTAATCTATTTCCTAATCCTTGTCTTAATTTAATTGGATTAAATCAAAGTGGTAGACAATGGAGATTAGTCACACCTAATTATACATATTTGGACAAATTAGATTAAGCTCACCTAAAAATTGATACAACTTTTATTATTTAAAAATTACCTAAGTTTTGCTATAAATAGTTAGGGGTGGCAAAACGAATCAACGAATCGAATTTGTATCGAATCCTAAACGAATCGAATCAAAATGTGATGGATTCTTATTCTATTCGTTTATTAAACGAATTCTAATATCAGGATTCATATTCGATTCGTTTATTAAACGAATCGAATACGAATATTCGTTTATTCGTTTAGTCAATGATATTATTTAATAAAATATTTTACCACACTTGATTTACATTAATTCTTCATAAATATATACATAAGAAATATGTAATTAATATATTTACTAAAAATACCTCACCAAATATCGAAAATATTAATTTTTCTATGATAATTAGATATAATTTCTCGAATCTTAATTGAAAATTAACAATAACTAATAAATAAAAATAATACAACGAATCTTAAATGAATAAACGAATCAATGAGCTTAAATTCGTATTCGATTCGTTTAATAAACGAATCGAAACGAATTGACCCATTTATTAAACGAATCCATTTTTTCAAACCTGTATTCGCTTTAAAGTGAATCAAATCGAACGAATAAACGAATCCTGACCCAATTGCCACCCCTATAAATAGCAAGCTTTATGAAGGTTTTAATTAAGCTTGAGAAAGCTATAAGCAAGAATTAGAGAAATTAGCCTATGTTAGAGAAGTGTTTAGAAAAACTTTATGAGATCTCTACAACATTTCAATTAGGAGAAATCAAGATTGGATCTTGGGGTGAAGCTTGCTAGCATTGGAATCAAAATTGGATTTTGGAGTCAATCTTGCTAATCCTTGGAAGTTCTCCAAATATTTCAACAAAGAAAAGTAGATTGGATCTTTTAATCAACCTTGTTAGGTAAGTTTGATCTTCTCCAAAAGCTATATTTTTCATTATTGAGACATATAGTGTTGAATTATGTATTAGATACATAATGTTGAAATTAGGCTAATGGATTGTGTTAGGATGCTTTGGAAGTGTAAACACAATATGCTTGTAATTGGGTCAAAATATTTATGTTAGAAATAGACATAAAATTAGAGTTTGGAACTCTATATAATAGCTTAGAGCTAAGGCTACCATTATAGAATCACTTGACCACCTTTGGGTGACCTAGAATTGTTCACGAGTCACTTCATTATGAGATTCTAATTTGGTTTGTGTTTTGGATTCAAAATTTATATAAGTGCGTATTTAGAATAAATTTATGTTCTTATAAAAATATTTGATATTTTGAAAAACTTAATTTTTATTCTATAATATGTCTTGATGTTTGTTTTGAAATTAAAATTATTTTGGGTGATTTTAAATGTATTTTTTTAAAAGATTAAAAATAAAAGTTTAAAAAAAATCAATTTCAGCTCTCTGGAATTTTCATTCCAGAGAGCTGATCATAGAAGCTCTTTGAGCTTGCTACAGTACGAGCCTACTGTAGCAAATTAAGCATGAACAGTGCGTGTGCGCACTGTAGCATGCGCGTCACGTGTGAGCTGAATTTTATTTTAACCCAATTTTGAGTTTCCGGACACCGATTCAGCTCTGGTTTTTTTCTATACACTCGTAATGAAATACATTATTTCATTAAATTATTTAAAATTATACCCATGCTTGATATCCACAGGTTAGACCCATTTGCGCTACCCGGGGTATCTATCTGATCCTAGGGTTTGCATATTTTCCCTAACATTAGCTGCAAAGCATGAGCCTATAGCTAAAGCATCTTTAATAATGCAATCATTACAAGACATGTTTGGGCAGCCTTCGGAGTGGCAACAATATGAGGCTATCGTCTCATTATTAACCGATGAATGAAGGAACATCAGTCAGGATGAAAGAAAGAACATCAGTCCGAGAGATTATCTTAAGGATGATGTCTCATCTCAATACAGCCAAAACCCATGGTGCTCGTAGAAATGAGTAAAACCAGGTGACTATGATAATGGAAACGCTCCTGAAGAGTTTCATGCGGTTTAAAAGCAACTATTCAATGAACAAGTTGTCTCTTACTTTAACCCAACTGCTAAATAAGCTCATCAGTTATGAGTCCATACTGGAACCTCGTAAACCCAGTGCAGAGAAAAATATTGTCGAATCTTCTAGATCTGCAAAGAATAAAAAGAAATGTACTAGGAAGCCTAAGGAAAAGCCTATGAAAAAGAAAGACAAGAAAGGCTCTAAATGTGCCAAGCCCCGAGGAAAATGTTTCCATTGCAAAAAGGTTAGGCATTGGAAGAGGAACTGTCCTAAATACCTTACTGAGTTACAAGAGAAAAAGAATGCAGGTAAATGTGATTTACTTATTATCAAATCTCTATTAGTGGAGAATGAAAAATCCGAATGGATTATTGATTCTGGAACCACTAACCATGTTTGTTCTTCTTTGTAGCTACTTGATTCAAGGAAGGACCTTGTTGAAGGTGACTATACCATGAGAGTCGAGACAATGGATGATGTTTCAGCTAGAACAGTGGGAGTTTCTAATTTAAACATTAATAATTATTATTTATGTTTAAACAATATGCTTTTTATTCTTGGTTTTCGTAGGAATTTGATTTATGTATGTAAACTTATGGAAAATGGTTTTTATGTTTATTTTGATGATAAATTGATTATTATTAGTAGAAATGGATTAACAATATATTAGGGTTGGTGCTCAGAGCGCCAATTCCCGGTTGTATTTCTGTTGAATACTTCTGTAAAACATTATTATTATGAATAATATATGCAGTTTCTATAATATAATCTATCTTTCTATATGGTAAAGACGTAATGACCCTAGAATGATTAGTCATGATACAGTTGTAAAAGCGTCGCAACGGACATTGAGTAGTATCATGACGTTGTCATTCTCAGACAGTTCCTGGTCAAGGTTTACACTACTTGGTCAGTATAGTAAACCCGTTGAGACCGGTACATGTCGTATACTGGAATATATGATTCCAATGGTTTCTCAATGAACCATAAGTCTTGGAGACTAGTATAGACGTGTAGGTTTTTATAGCGGATAAACACTGAACGACTCACCGAAGATTCTTAATGGATGGTACACCAGCGTCAATAAGAATCTTCTCTGGTTGAGTAGCACTTGTGATTCTTAGACTTGAGGTGCCATTGTGGGCACATGAGACATCTTCTACACTTAGATGGCAGTCACGTCACCGATCTATTTAGATCAGACCTCAGCCTGTTCGTTGGGTGTAGATAGATCCTCAGGGTGTCCTATGTGTATCAAGATAGGATCTGTCAGTTCTGTGTACCAGAGCATAGGTAGTCCATATGATTAGCAATCAGATAAAACCATGGGCCCGTGGTAAAGTTTAGAAGCTAGTTCTAAACATTCTTTTTGAGATTGCTAATAGAATAGTCGACTGGATAATCCCGATAGAGATTTGACGTTTACATCTATATCTCTGGGATTTTTCCGGATACCTGTGACGGAGGAATTATACATTTGCCTTGACCTCGACCTGTATGGTTCAGCGAGATTATCCGTGATCGTCATAATCTACGGGTGGATAGATTATGGACACGAAATTAGATTTTGTGACGGATATACCTGAATCTAGAGAGTCTCAATAATGAAACATACTCGTAGAGCACTAGAGCAACATTAATAAATAATATTGATTATTTATAAAGTCGTTTAAAGGTTAAACGCAAGATACATGCTAAAGGGACTAGATAGTCATTTGCCTAATTATTGTGTATTTACATTTAATACTTGATTAATTTAAATACACATTAATTAATAGTCAAAATGAGTTATTTGACTTATATCCTAATTGAATATATGTTTTTAATATTTAATGTAAATATTATACATATATTTAATATATTTGTATTTGATTAATTAAATGATTATTTAATTGTTAAATGATTAAATTAATTAAAATATAAATATCTTACATTAGGATATTTAAAGTAAATGATATTAGTTGCCTTTGTTGACTTAATTAAATATCTAATAAAGTTGTATTTAGATATTTATGCAAGTTGACTAAATAAACTTGAAATGAAAATCAAATTACATTACTTGTATTTCATTTGATGAAATTCGGCCAAGGCCTTTTGGTAACAAGTATATATTGTTTTTTCATTTCATTTACACTTAACCTAATACACTTTACTAAAAAGAAACACCATTGAAGAAACTAAAGAAAGCTTGAGAAAAGAAAGATAAATCAAAGAAAGCTTGGAATTTTAGTAAGTTTCTTGAACTTGCTATTAGAAGGGAAAATGTTCCTTAGGTTCTAGGCTTCAACATGTGATGTTCTTAGATTTTTCTTTCTTTATTTCTTTTTGTTTTTGTTGATGGAAGTTTTGATGGAGGTGTAAAACATGTGTGATGAAGGAAGTGTATGACTATTGTAGTAATAAGCTTTCTTTTAAGGTTTTGGAAACCATGTTGCTAATCTAGAGTTGTTGACCCACTCTTAGATGACCTAGATTTTATCTTGAGTTGTTTCATTGTGTTGAGACTTGGATTGGATGTGAGAATGATGATTGAAGTAATTGATTTAATGTATTTGGTCTAATTTATCCAATTTGTGGAAATTGAAAAATTAGGGTTCTTAACCAATTCCAAATTTGGGGATTTTCATATATGTTGTGAATTTGGATGTGTATATGATACATATAAAGTTTCATGTTGATTGGATTACATTTAGATGTGTTTTGAAGCATGAAATGACAAAAGGCACAAAATGCCCACTAATGAGTGCTCTCGGCTTTGGAGAAGAAATTTGGGATTTTTGGTGCTTTTGGTGTTTTGATGTTTTGAACATGCTAAGTTCATCTTAGAAATGATTTAGAATCATTCAAAATTGATTAGATCAATTTCGGATTAAAATGGACAAAATACCAATGTAAGGGTAATTTGGTAAATTCACCTAAATATGATTTATTGAATTTTATTTCATAATTTGATTATTGGAATATTAAATAAATATGTTTATTTAATTAATCCGAGAAAAAGTTTTGAAATCGGAAAATACGATTTTCCACCGCTTCCGCTGCGTTACCGGATTCACCCCCTAAAAACCCCTACACAATATGCATAAGAAACCCCAAGAATAATTTATATGTGTTAAAGCCGTTAGCACATAATTCACTGCTCAATATTGAAATATTTAAGGATGAAAAATCTAAAACAAAATGGTAAAAGATTTATCAAGATGACACATATCTATGCCATCTTAGACTTGGACATATTAACCTTGACCAGATAGATAGATTGATAAAGAATGGAGTTTTAAACCAGTTAAAAGTTGGAACTTTATCAGTCAGCAAATCCTGTCTAGAAAGCAAAATGACCAATAGACCTTTTACTGGAAAAGGTATGAGAGCCAATTAACCTCTTGAGCTAATACATTCGGACGTTTTTGGACTGATGAATGTAAAAGCCCGAGGTGGTTATGAATACTTCATAACTTTTATTGATGATTATTCTATATATGGGTATGTTTATCTAATGCATCACAAGTCAGATACTTTTGAAAAGTTTAAAGAATATCATGCTGAGGTTGAGAACCAATTAAGTAAAACCATCATAATTCTACGATCAGATCGTGTAGGAGAATACCTTAATAGAGATTTCGAGGAATTCTTAGTTGAGCATGGAATAGTGTCTCAGCTCGCAGCACCTGGAACACCACAGCAAAATGGTGTTACAGAAAGGAGAAATCAGACTCTAATAGATATAATGATATCAATGTTTAGTTACAGTACACTACCTTATTCATTCTGGAGGTATGCATTGCTAACAGCAATGTATATCCTTAATGTAGTTCCATATGAGTTTTATCCTAAGACTCTCTTAGAGTTGTGGAATGGTCGTAAAGCTAGTTTGTGACATTTCCGTATATGAGGGTGTACAACATATGTGTTGAAGAACAATACTACAAAGTTGGAGCCACGTTCACATATGTGCCTATTTGTAGGCTATCCTAAGGAGACTAGGGGTGGTTCTTTTATAGTTTGGAAGATAACAAAGTATTTGTATCGACAAATACTATATTTCCTGAGGATGACTATATGAGAGAGTTCAAACATCAAAGTAAAGTGTTATTTGAGGAGTTACTTACTGGTTCGACCAGCACACCATCATCAATTCTTAACAAAAACATAACACCTTCAACATCTGAGTGTCAGATACAAGTTTATCATAATGATCTACCACCTAGACGTAGTAGGAGGGTTGTACGATAACTTGATCACTATCTAGGAAATATATAGGCACAAGTTGTTGCATCCAATGATGGTATATATGATTCATTGACCTATCGTAGTGCAATGAATGATTCTGATAAAGAGGAATTGCTCAAAGCCATAAACCTCGAGATGGAGTCTATGTACTCTAACTCGGTCTGGGAACTTATAGACCAACCTGATGGAGTATAACCCATAGGTTGCAAGTGGATCTACAAGAGAAAATGAGGAGTAGATGAGAAGGTACAGACCTTCAAGACTAGGCTAGTAGCCAAGTGTTATACCCAGAAAGAGGGAGTCGACTATGAGGAGACTTACTCACCAGTAGCCATACTAAAATCCATCAGTATTCTTCCATCCATTACCACATATTATGACTATGAGATTTGGAAAATAGACGTCAAGACTGCATTCTTGAATGGAAATCTTGATGAGAGTATCTATATGGTACAACCAGAAGGGTTCATAACCCAAGGTCAAGAGAAAAAGGTTTTCAAGCTGCAAAGATCCATTTTTGGACTTAAGCAAGCATATCGATCTTGGAACATAAGATTTGATATTATGATCAAGTTTTCTAATTTTGAGTAGAACGACAATGAGCCTTGTGTTTACAAGCGCATCATTGATGGTATAGTGGTTTTTCTCGTTTTGTACGTCAATGATATTTTACTCATTGGGATTGATGTAAAGATATTATCGGACGCGAAAATCTGGCTAGCTATTCAATTCCAAATGAAAGATTTGGGAGGGGCCAGTTATGCACTTGGAATCGAGATTATTCGGGATTGTAAGAGACAACTGTTAGCAATGTCTCAGGTATCCTATATCGACAATATTCTTATGCGATTTGGGATGCAGAATTCAAGAAAAGTAATTTTCCTTTAAGACATGGAACTCATTTATCTAAAGAACATTCTCCTAAAACTCCTCAAGCAGTTGAGGAAATGAGACATATCTCATATTCCTCAGCAATTGGTAGTCTTATGTATGCTATGTTATGCACGAGACCGGACAACTACTTTACAGTGAGAGTAGTCAGTAGGTTTCAGTCTAACCCAAGATTGGATCATTGGGTAGCTGTGAAAGATATTCTAAGTATCTTAAGAGAACGAGAAATTATATGCTTGTATATTCTGGTAAGGATATGATCTTCAGAGGATATACTGACTCTGATTTTCAGAAAGATGTCGATTCTAGGAAATCAACATTTGGATCATTGTTCACCCTACGTGGTGAGGCCATTGTGTGGAGGAGCGTAAAGCAATCTTATATTGCTGACTCCACCATGGAGGCTGAATATGTAGCAGCTTGCAAAGCAGTTAAGAAAACAGTCTGGCTCCGGAAGTTCTTTGGAGATTTGGAAGTTATTTCAGATATAGATAAATCACTCACACTTTATTACGATAATAGTGGTGCAGTGACAAATTCCAAGGAACCAAGAAGCCAAAAAAATGGAAAACATATAGAGAGAAAATAGCATCTCATCGGGGAGAAAGTACAAAAAGGAGACGTTTATGTCACGCAGATAGCATCCGTAGAGAACCTGGATGATCCATTTACAAAGACCTTATCGGCTAAAGTTTTTGAAGGTCACCTAGAGGGTTTAAGATTACATGACATGTCACATTTGCTCTAATCCAAGTGGGAGATTGTTGGGATATATGCCCTAGAGCTTCATGTGTTATAAAAAAAATTATTTATTGAAATAAAAGATGCATTATTCATTTATCAAAATTGTTTGATTTAAATTTCATATTGTAAATTGTCTTGTTTATCCTTGATTACTCATGTGCTTTCAGAACTTAGTGTATGAGTGTCATACACAAAAGGATTTAAGTCTAAAGTTAGTAATCTAAAACAGTCCATAGAGAGCAAGCAAAGCGGATACTTTATTTATGGTTTATCTATAGTTGTGGTCCATTCTATACTTGTATAACAACCTTGATCCAAGATCGTTCATATGGTGACATGAGAATGTAGACACCTTGTATGATGTGATCATATAGGATTGGACGCAGATAGAAATGAATATCTTATAATATCCGTTAACTGAAAAAATTCATTTCAATCTACTAGATAGTCATATATTGATTGATATTAATCTAGAGTGTATTACGAACTCCTACATGGCAGGCTGTGTCCTTTGATTTACTAAGGTGAGGCTAGTGAAGCAGTCCATGCCAATAACTATATATTTTGAGGACATGGTTTGGTGTATAGCTTAGAACATTTTACGTAGACATGAAGTTCATTCCTTCTTACGAGAAGTAGAATAGTATCTTTCGTAAGGATCGATTCGGTACTTGAACAAATAGAGCGCTCAAGTCTTTCTATTGCGAATAAAAAGATTTATATTCATAATAGTTATGAATAAATTATTCATTAAAAAATTAATGGTACTTAATGTATAAAATAATTAGAGACCGGCTCTAAATATTAGATACTCGTGAAGGGTCAATCCATATGTCACGACTATAACGATGGACACCGAAGTTGTTCGGCTTGTTTTTTCCATCCACGACAATGAGTGTTCAGCTTCGAGTTTTTAGTGGAATAACACGAAGTTAATAATTCAGAGTTTTTAATTAAAGATTTTAATTAATATTTCAGAATTATTGGAGCTCGGAATTATAGGTCTATTTGGTCTTTGTGCTAGCTTGATAAATTGTAGCAAACCTAATATAATTGGATTGTCTAATTATATGCTCACACATATATATTTATATAGTATTAATAATATATTTTGTTACAAATGAAAAATTATATTAAATTAGTTTAATATAATGTTTTCAAGAATTATTTGATTATGAGATAATCAAATTATAATTATGAGATAAATATTACATCATTAATGATAATGCTAAATTATGAGATAATTATGATGTCATTATTATGATAATGATATAAGCATTATCTAGACAAACCAATATAGCTTGCCGTATTGTCCAAGCATTTTGTCTAAAATTGGGTATGACCTAATTACCTAATCTTGGTCCACTTCACATGCCTTTGGTTTGTATTTTCACTTCATTGTGTTTGTCATTACAAAGGAATGACATGAGAGGATTAGGGTGGTTGGCTTTGAAAAGAATAAAAATTCTACCATTTTATCTCAAATGGTTGGGGTAAGAGAGTGAGTGGGTTTTGTAGAGATTCTCTCAAGTGTTGAGTGAAACTTCTTCTAATTTTTCTTAAGTGTTCAGAAAAATAGTAGAGAGAAAAAAGAGTGAAGAAGATTATTATCTTCTTCATCCATTCTTTGAAAGCCAAAAACATAAGTGAGAGTGTTTCTTCTTAATTCTATCAAGTGTTGAAAGAATTAAAAGAAACAATTTGTGACAACATACTACTCTAAAGAGTTTAGAGAACAATATTTGTGATTGAAACCCACACTTCAATTTATTGGTTTCGAGACATAGTCTGGAAGATCGGGTGGTAGATCCATGCATCGGATCTCAAGGAAAATTATTCACAACGAGGAGCAATTCAATCACCAAAAGTTGGTGGAATTCGGCATTGAACAAATGGAGAAGGCAATAAATTTTTCAAGGTCGATCTCGGAGCCTAAAGCAATTCCGCTACACATAAGGAAAGACATTTCCTACACTAGTGTCCAATTTTACTACATGACTATTCTAAAATCGATGTCATTCTCAGCATATTTATATATCAAACTAATATGCATAATGATATTACCATTAAAAAGGTTGAAATGAAAATACAATTATTTTATTAATAAATAATAAAATATAATATAGAATACAGTATTCGGATTGACGCTCCAAGTACCAACTCTAACATAATCTTTCTAAAAATGGGGGAATGACACGATCCAATGATCATATCCACCACCCCCGGTTCCTAAGAAGATGTCCAAGAAGAAATTCAAGCCCAATGATATCAAGTCAAGTACGAGCAAAAGTGGATCCAAGTGTATTAAGCCTAGTAATAGCATGAAGGAATCCAAGAATTACAAGAAGAAGCCTCCAAGGCCAAGAGAGTTTGTTTTTAGCCAAACATGGTATTATGTATTTTTTTTTTTTTATTAGCTAGATTACTTGTCTTGGGGGACAAGTACATTATTAGTTAAATAGGATTAAGTCCATGATTGGGCTTATTGGGTACAATTAGATTTAATTATTATTATTGTGTTACAACGTGGGCTTAGTTACTATTATTGTGTTGCAACTTAGGCTTATTATTATTGTGTTGTCTATTTGAGTAATTAATGGAATAGGTTGATTATTAGGATTATGAATTACATTTATTTTAGACTTTTCATTATATTAAAAATAGGGTTGGCAATGTACTAGTAAAACATTCTTTTTAGCAATAAAATTTACATTACATCGATCCCTAAAATATTGGTGAAGCCGTGGACTTATTTCCTTGTTGTAGCCGTAATATTGCAACATTGAAGAGTGAGTTATGTTCATAAATCCGTTATAATTTTATAATAGTAAAAAATTTATCATAAGTCCATCATAAATTTTCTAATAGATAAAATTTTATCATAAATCTGTCTTAAATTTTGTGGTAGATAAAACTTTTATCATAAAATCATCACAAATATTCGTGATAGATAATATTCTATCGTAAGTCCGTCATAAATTTCATGATAGAAAATATTCTATAACTAATCTATTAGAATACATACGTAGTGAAATTTATGTATTAGATGTCTTATATGTTTATCATTGTTCTTAAATTTGGCACTTGACTTATATTTTGAATTATAAACTTCATGAATTATTGATAAAATTATTTTCTGTCAAAAATTTATATCATTAGTTCTTGATAAAAATATTTTCTGTCAAGACTTCTATCATTATTTGTTAACGGATATTTATCTATCACATATCTGTCATTAATTTTTGATAATTAATTAATCTGTCACATATATGTCATAAATTGATAACAGAAACGTTATCTGTCATAAATCATCTGTCAAAATAGTTTATTAATCTACTAGTGATAGTGACATCGAAGAGTGGGTTTTGTTCGACTCTTATCAAAGGATTGGCGACCTTTGTGGCAAGTGTAAAAGCTGTTTAGAATTCTTTCAAAACATCATCAAGAGTTCTAGGACATCCATCCCTAAGGGTTTGCGAGATCTTGGAAGGTTTTGTCCCAATAAAACCGTGAAGGAGGTGCTTGGGATTCCGTTTCCGCATTGCATCATATCAACATATATATACACTTTTTTTAACGTCCACGGGTGATGCAAGCCTGTATTCTTATTTTTTTTAAAAGGGTCTTTGGTTGACAAGTCCAAATAAATTTTTATCTCTTATCTCCCCTGATATTCGAATCCATATGACAAGTTTTATTAAAATGCTTGAAATCTACTCAGCTTTATTAAGGCAAGGGGATGTAAATTTTTTTTAAAAAAAATATGTTCGGCTTCATATTACACATTAATTTTCAGTCAGGAAAAAAAAAAAAAATATATATATATATATATAAACAATTGATGGCAACAATGAAAACAATATAAAGCTGCTACTACTTCTTGGACTTGCAGGTAATGTACATGGGAACAGTGGGTTTGGTCTTGAACCTGTAATAAACCCTTTTGTTTTTGAGTGTGACATTGTTAATGGTTATGACAATCTTTCCTGGTTCACTAATATAAAATGAATTCCTGATGCTCTCTCCTCCTTTCTTTTCCTTTTCTTTTTGAAGCAAAATTCTGTATGAGCCTTCATCATCTGGAACGAACTCTTCTTTGTAGGACACATCCCATCCCACAACTGTGAAATCCCACATCATTGTCATTCCACTCTAAATACCACAAAATCCCCATTATCAAAATGAATGAATTTAATGAAAATATAGACTCTGAAAGTTTTATCTCCTGAATATTAGTGGTGACATATAATATATCTTTTATAAGTAGGGATCTTTTTTAGAAACTCGCTTATGTCCCCAAAATTTAAGATAATTAAAGACCGCCCTTGATTGGGATAAAGACTTTTGAGATTTTCTATAACTAAATGAATTCTAAAGAAAATGGAATGTAAGTACCTCTGGTACTGGAATTCGGATGGAACCAGCTGTATTTATCCTGACAATCAAATCTGAGGTTGTGTCCTCAGGAAAAAACTCATCATTTTCTCTATATAGACCACCATATTCAACTGGAAGATTTTCTGGGGATATGAACCTGATTGTTGTTTTAAGCAAAAGTTCGGGCTAATGGTTAAAAGAGGCAACAAGCAAATCATATTAAAGCTGAGATATTGAAACTAGAATTAGAGTTACTCACTTGAGAAGGGTCTTGGTAACCTCTGATGATCTTGCAAGTACAAACTTTTTTTCAGATCTTTGAGTTAAGAACTTGGAAGTCACTGCATGAAATGCATAGTACCAAAAGGGAACATTTATGATTATCTGCAAAATCAAGAAAACAAGTGAAATTTTGTAATTAGTCACTACAAATTCAATCATCATCCTGTTTATTAAAAACTTACATGTCTGTGTATGAGCTCAGGATAATTATCTTGAAACATCATGACAGTTTTCTTGCTGACAACTCGAAATTTTTTCATATCTGGTGGGTTTGAGTTCTTCAAATCTGTAATATGAACGACAGAGTTTGCTCCACCATGTCTAAAGCTTAGTTCCTTAATACTCTTTTCCATGAACTTCACTTTAAGCCTAATGAACTTCTCATAAAAATAATCTAAATCCATCAATTTATCTCGCAATTCCCTGTCCTTCAATGCTCCACAGACATCGAAATATAAAGGGCGACCCTCTGTGTCTTTGCAATTCAAGAACATGAGTTTTTCAAGATCAGGATCCAAATCCTCTTCATGAATTGAATCAGCTTTATAATCCCTTCGCCATTTGAGGGTCTTTCGAAGCATCTCAAAGGCATCATGAACCTTATAGTCTCTTGCTTTCAAGAATTTTAGGAGGACAATGTCTGTTCCTTCATGTGATCTACTTGGCAACAAAGGCACTCCCCATAGAGTAATCTTTTTAAGTCGTGTTCTTGCCAATGCAGCTTCTTTTGGAGTAAGATTCCTGGGGGGTTTCCCTAATAGATAGTTACCAAGAATTGCATCTTCAACCATGCACCGAAATTCTAACAATGTCTTCTTCTTTTTGAACTTCATCTCAACAGCTTCTGTGTTCCCTTTATTTTCCTGAAAATGTTCAGGATTTTCATGGGATGTTAAAGATTCAAGGCTTCTGTGGGTCTTTTCTTCCTCAATAGTCTCCACCTTCGTCAAAATGAAAGCAATCTCAGTTTCATCGTAGATCTTTTTGCTTCCATTGTCCATTATTCCAATCGACATTGTGTCTGATCCAGTGCTCCTCCCTGTCAGAATCCCTCCATTTTAGATACGAATTCGCCTGATCAGTCTGGGTAGGAGGGAGGAGGAGAAAGAAATTTTCTTTTTTTTCCTTTTTATACGGGCACCAAGCAACTACTTTATGAGCTTTTTAGCTTCCAACCGTTAGTTGGCTGGAGCCAAATTTAGGGTGAGAACTATTAACTGCCAAAAGATAAGTGGCAGAAATGAATTACTCATTTGTCTGTTAAATATAGATGTTAAAGATTTTCCAATTTTAACCCAATGGCGCCACCTTGACCGGAGTAGATTTTCCGGCACCGCCCTGGCCATGGAAACCGCTTCAATTCATTGTCATTGAGGCAGTTAACAAGGAAATCCAGTAACCATTAACAGAGACGCATTCCTCACTTTTCAACTTTCGGCCGGAAGGTTCTTACCTCACTTGTTTGAACTTTCAAGCTTATGTTACATGGGCAGGTCGACCCTATCTTATCCTAAATTTTGAGGATTTTATGTGAATTCTTAATATATGATCATATTAATAAAGAATAACAAAAAGTAAAGAAATATATATATAAAAATAAATATATATATATATATATATGTGTAGAGGTGGCCACGGTAACCGTTCGGTTCCAACGGTTCCAACCGAACCGGTCAGGGTAAGAACCCTAACAGAACGGTCAGGTTCCAGTTCGGTTCCGGAATCGATTGGAACCGGAACCGTCCGGTTCCAACCGGTTCGGTTCCGGTTCCGAACCGGAACCTTAACCGGGTCTATGTGTGTGTATAATCATATATATACTAAAATAATTATTTTTTAATATTTACAACTCTAATTTTAAGGCTCCAGCAAACTGTATCGATTTCTGCATCTGAGATAGGCAACATTAATCTGCGTTTGATTGATTATCACATACATTTAGCATTTTTATGTTTGTGTGTGTGTAAGAGGGACCACATCAATTAGCAATTTGATAAATTATGTAACACACTCAATCCAAAATAATTAGAGTTCTAGATATACAACTCTATTTAGATGTTTATGTGCCACATTTCTAAAGGCCTACACCACGCCCAGTCTTCCGTTTAATTGAAGAAAAAAATGACATAATATTATCAATCAATAATTATATAATATATAATTATATAATGTAAAAGAATGGTTGGTTCACCCACCAACGGTGGACCTTCATGATTCTCGGCACATTGTCAAGTCAAATGTCAGAGTTCTTGAACATCTGCCAAAAGAATAAAAAAAAAATCATTATTTTATGAATGGCATGTTTGGTCCTTAAGGTCATTATCAACTAATATCCGAAATTTAATGAATAATAGTTAAATTTCTATTTGAAAATTAAATAATTAAAATTAATTTTAGTTGATCAGAGTTTTTATTACTTCAGATATCAAATATTCAATATATGATCAAAATAAAAAAAATAAAAATACTAAAAACACAATTTTTTAGAGAATAAATAAGTAAAATTTATTTAATTTTTCAGATATTGAAAATCAATTATCAGGTATCTGATATCCGTTTGCGTATTTCTAAATTTTTAAATTTTTCGATTATTTAATTTGGCATCAAAAATATGAATTTTAGTCGTTTTCCAATACAAATATCTTTTAATTTTTTTTTGGGGTTATAAATAGGCATCGGATGTTGGATGTCGGTTTGGTACATTATAAATGTCACCAGTAAAAGAAAACAATTAAGATTATGTGAAACACACCTTCTATCTGAGTCCTTGTAAACCCCAATCAAAGCTTCAGCCTTGTCATAAAAGCTATCCTTGAGAGAGATCACAATACTCTGAAAATCATTGCCTTCAACTGCATCCTGATTCCCCTTGGCTCCCTCATAGGATTGTGAGCGTATGAATCCAGCTACCTTGGCGACATTTAAGTTATCCAAAGCCGCATCAACTTCATCCAAAATGAAAAAAGGCGAAGGCTTGTAGCTGAAACAAGATAATCCATCAATTTTCTGTGTTATGAGAACTGAAAAGAGTTATGATTGATCATTTGATCTAATTCATAGGACACACCTGTGAATTGAGAAGAGTAATGCAAGTGCTGCAACTGTCTTCTCCCCGCCAGAGAGTTGCTCCATATCACGAAATCGCTTTGTTGGTGGCATAGCAGTGTACTTGATCCCATGTAAAAAAGGGTCATCCTCGTTTTCTAAGTTCAAATACGCTGTTCCACCCAGTGGATGCGTATTACTCCTTGTTAGTTGTTTGTATATCCTATCAATGTTACTAGAAATATGATTGAAAGCTTCCATAAACAATCCATATCTGCATCCACCGAAACAAAGTCATAGGCACTTAGTCTAGCTACCATACAGAAATACCGGGGTATTGTACAAAGATTAACATGTGCATACAGAGAAGACGCTGTGAAGTCGATACAATAGCATATTTTACAGATTCTTTATGAGCAAAAATAAAGAATATTGCTTTATTCATTTCTATCAAATATATTAATACTATCTTAACAGATTGTGTGCATATGAATATTATCAATTAGAAGGTCTTGAAGAAATTGAGGAAACCCTCTTTTTATTTTCTTATTTTAAACTATACAATAATTGGCCATATATAGCCTTCAGTCTTCTCCATAAAAGGAAGATAAATCTACCCATAATTACATACAATCAATTACCATATCTCTAGCAATCTTAAAGATATTTTCCTATTTTTAACACTCCCCCTCAAGCTGGAGCATATAGATCATATGCACCAAGCTTGTTACAAATAAAATCAATACGAGGACCACGAAGAGACTTAGTAAGGATGTCCGCTAATTGTCCTTCAGAGTTGACGAAGCTAGTGACCATGCATCCAGATAAAATTTTATCCCTGATAAAGTGACAATCGACTTCTATGTGCTTGGTCCTTTCATGAAACACAGGGTTAGATGCTATATGTAGTGCTGCTGGTTGTCACAAATTAGCTTCATTTGTGTCCCACCTCCAAACTTTAATTCATGTAACAACTGTTTTAACCATACTAACTCACATGTTGCCAAGGCCATAGCTCGATATTCTGCTTCTGCACTAGACCTGGCAACAACTGCTTGTTTCTTACTTTTCCAGGATACTAGGTTGCCTCCAATTAAAACACAATATCCTGTAGTAGAACGCCTGTCGGACGGAGAGCCTGCATAATCTGCATCAGAATATCCAACTATCTCAGTATTGCCTTTATCTTCATACAATAATCCTTGTCCTGGCGCTTTCTTGATATACTTAAGAATACGTATGACAGCATCCCAATGACTTTCACATGGAGTTTGCAGGAATTGGCTAAGCACACTGACTGCGAATGAGATATCTGGGCGAGTAATTGTAAGATAGTTCAACTTTCCAACTAACCGCCTATATCGTCCAGGATCTTTTAGCGGCTCTCCAACTAGTTTCATGTACTCTCCTCAGGGTTTTCCAATGGCTCCCCCTCTTTTGGCAGAAGTTTAACATTTGGATCCATAGGCGTGTCAACAGGTTTACAATCTAACATGCCTGTTTCTTGAAGAATGTCTATAGCATATTTTCTCTGAGAGATGACTATACCAGTATGAGATTGAGCTACTTCTATGCCAAGGAAGTACTTTAGTAGTCCCAAATCCTTAGTCTGAAAATGATTAAATAAATGTGTTTTCAGCTGTCGAATTCCCTCTTGGTCACTTCCAGTAATGACTATATCATCCACATATACAACCAAGTAAATGCATTGGCCATTGGAATGGCGATAGAAAACCGAGTGGTCTGCCTCGCTACGAGTCATACCAAATTTCTGAATGACAGTACTGAATCTCCCAAACCAAGCACGAGGAGACTGTTTGAGACCATACAGAGAGCGACGAAGCCGACAAACCAGACCATACTCCCCCTGAGCAACAAAACCAGGTGGTTGCTCCATATAGACTTCCTCTTGGAGGTCTCCATGAAGGAAGGCATTCTTGATGTCCAGCTGATAGAGTGGCCAGTGACGCATAGCAGCCATGGAGAGAAACAAGCGGACGGAAGCAATTTTGGCTACAGGAGAAAAAGTGTCACCATAGTCCAAACCAAATATCTGGGTATAACCTTTAGCAACAAGGCGAGCCTTGAGTCGATCAATCTGCCCATCAGGACCAACTTTCACCGCATAAACCCATCGACAACCAACTGTAGATTTCCCAGGGGGTAACGGAACCAAATCCCAAGTGCCACTTGAGTGTAAAGCAGCCATTTCATCTATCATTGCTTGTTTCCATCCTGGATCAGACAAAGCCTCATGGACATTTCTAGGAAGAGGAACAGAAGACAAGGTGGAGACAAAAGCAAAATATGGAGCAGATAAACGATGATAACTGAGAAATGTATAAATAGGATGTGGATTACGAGTGGAACGAATACCTTTACTGGTGGCAATTGGGCCAGGAAGGTCCAATGTACGGGCAGGAGCTGGAGCAGGTTGTGAGTCAGTGGCTGCAGTGTCAATGCCAGCGGAAGATAGAGAACGAGGACGACGGTGATATACCTGAAGAGGACGTGATGGTGACATAGTCTCAAGTGGAGGATGAAAAAATGGAACAGGTAGTACCGTAGAAGGGGCGGGAAGAGTCGGGGTATGAGGAGAGAAGTAAGGTGATGACTCGAAGAATGTGACGTCGGCAGAGAGAAAGTAGCGGTTATTATCTGGAGAATAACATCGGTACCCTTTTTGAAGTCGGGAATATCCTAAGAAGATGCATTTAGTAGATTTAGCAGAAAGTTTATCTTGTCCCGGGGTTAGATTATGGACAAAACACACACAACCAAATATGCGAAGAGGGACCGAATAGAGAGGTTGGTTGGGAAATAAGATAGAGTGGGGAATTTGGTCTTGTAAAACAGAAGAAGGCATGCGATTAATGAGATAGCAAGCAGTAAGAACTGCATCCCCCCAGAAACGAAAAGGTATATGGTTATGGATTAATAAGGTACGAGCCGTCTCAATGAGATGTCGGTTTTTACGTTCAGCTAGACCATTTTGTTGGGGTGTATAGACACAAGATGACTCATGTAGAATACCTTGAGATGAGATAAAGGTGGTAAAAGGAGCAGAAAAATATTCCCGAGCATTATCACTACGAAATACACGAATGGGAATATCAAATTGAGTTTTGATTTCAGCACAAAATTTTCGAAAAATAGGAAATAACTCAGAACGATCTTTCATTAAAAATAGCCAAGTATTTCGAGAGTAATCATCAATAAATGTCACAAAATACCGAAATCCCATAGCAGAATTGACACGACATGGACCCCAAACAGAAATGAATTAACTCAAAAGGGGACGCGGCCCGATTATTGACTCGATTGGGAAATCGTACACGAGTATGTTTCCCAAGTTGACACGACTCACATGGAAGTGAAGATAATGAAGAAAGTTGCGGAACTAGCTTCTGAAGCTTAGAGAGACTGGGGTGACCCAAACGGTTGTGGAGAACATCAGCAGAATCGGTGGAGGTGCAAGCGACCGCAGGCAATGACTGCGTGAGATGATAAAGGCCTTGTGACTCACGTCCTGTACCAATCATCCGTCCCGTACCCTGGTCCTGTACAATAACAGAATGATTAAGAAATGTGACAGAACAATTCAGATCATGAGTGAGTTTACTAACAGAAATAAGATTGAAAGGACAACCCGGTACATAAAGCACAGATTTCAGAGGTAAGGAAGGAACAGGAGAGGCTTGTCCAATTCCTTTAGCGATAGTTTTAGAACCATTAGCAAGAGTAACCATAGGAAGAGAATGAGAACTAGTTAAAGAATACAAAAGTTTTGGATTACCAGAAATGTGATCAGAGGCGCCAGAGTCCAAGACCCATGGGCCCAATTGTGAGGACTGAGTGATGCAGGCAACAGAATTACCAGTATGAGCAACGGAAGCAGATGACGAGGACTGAGAGGCCTGATACTGGAGGAAAGCTGCATATTCGGCTTTAGACAAAGTAACATTCTGAGAGGGCTGGTCGAAGTAGTCCGAGGACGGGGAAAGATCAACTTGATTACTGCTCGGGTGGACGGATGGGCGGGGAGGATGATTACTGCTCGGGTCGGCCATGGCAGGGACAGCGGCGATGAATAGTGTGCGTGAACAGTGACGATGAACAGTGCGCGCGAACAGTATCCGTGAACAGTGACGACGAACAGTATCCGTGAACAGCGACGACGAACAGTACGCGTGAACAGTGACGATGAACAGTGCGCGTGAACAGTACTCGTGAACAGTGACGCCGGAAAAAGAAAAAAAAGGAAACCCTAGGATCAACCTACTGATACCATGAAGAAATTGAGGAAACCCTCTTTTTATTTTCTTATTTTAAACTATACAATAATTGGCCATATATAGCCTTCAGTCTTCTCCATAAAAGGAAGATAAATCTACCCATAATTACATACAATCAATTACCATATCTCTAGCAATCTTAAAGATATTTTCCTATTTTTAACAGGTCTGATAAAGTAAAAGTACCTATTCTGCTTAACTGAATTGAAAGAATCAGCAGCCTGCTTCTCCTCTTTCCTGGCTGCTTCAAACTCTTCAGTTATGGCCCTCTCCTTCTCTAACAGAGCTTCATATTGGTCCAGTGCCTTCAAATTCGGAGCATTTTTTTCTATTTCCGAAATCAGAGCATCCATTTTTTGCTTGAATTCAGCCTCAAGCTTCTCATGCTCAGAAGGTCTCCTGTACTGCAAATGAGACCTATTTAACCAACTAAAATCAAAAACAGGGCCTGGAGATGAAGAATCAGTTTCCATTGGATCCTCAACAGTGGGAAGGACTATGCATTCTAGTTCACACTTCTCCACAATTTCCTGCTTCCATGAAATCAGCTGCTCAATTTGTGTCTCCTGTAAAATAGTAAATAGATGTCAATGCAATTTGTTTTAGTATTACAATAGACCAGCTTTTCCAGAAGCTTCAGTGAAGAATTAAGAATGAGAGAAAAAAATCACACCTTATAATTTATCTGACAATTCAATTCGGATAGACTTGTAGTAGCCGCAGAAGCCTGCTTTTCCCAATCCTGGATATCCTTCTCACACACTTCTGACTTGGATTTCCATCCTATCAAAGCAGGAACAGAGGAATATAAGTTTAAGAGAGAAGAAAAATTATGCCAAACCATGCAAAGGGATCAAAAATCATCATCAAATTATCAGCTCACTAACACCTAAACATTTCTAATTATTTCAAGCTTCTTCAACATGAGCATAATTTTCAATTTATTTTAATCACTTTCAATACGGGAGTCAGCCCCCACTCTAGTTGCAATAATAACTAATAACAAAGGCAACATACAACACCAAGGAATATAAAAAATAATTAATTACACCTTCAGACTTAGGTAAAAGATCATACATTACATCGGAAACAGTTCATAAGACATAAGTCCTAACATATCACACAAGGAGGAACTCTAAAATATGTGCGCATAATTATGAGAGAGAATGCAAAACACGATTTATGTTGTCAAAATAAAATCAGCAATAGTTCTGATAAAATTGGTACAAGGTAGAGAATGTAGTTTACTAGTGTCAATCTCTTCCATCTAACCTGAAATTCATTATATTGTGTACTTGTTGTCTCACATATCTCTAAAATTAAAATAAGTCAGTCGGTTTCTGGACAGCGGGTGATATAGCATGAAAACAACCAGAAATATAAAACATGGGTCAAAATAACTGGCCATAGCAGAGGGGAGAAACCCAAGAAAAACAGAAACAGTAATGAGTAAGACAGTGAGATCAGGGGGGAAAAACAAATAAAAAAAAAAAAATTCCTCAAACAGATGAAAGGAAAATAAAAAGATTATATTTATTTCCTTTCATAAAGAAATAATATCACAGAGGAAATATCTTATATGTAAAATAAGATTTGTACCAGAAAGTGTTAATGATACAGCAGACTAGGTTTATATGTAAAATAAGATTTGTACCAGAAAGTGTTAATGATACAGCAGACTAGGTTGTGACTTGTGATGCCCTTGAATATACTCTGTACAATAATAAACTTGCTTATTCCCTTAAAAACCTTTAGTTCTTTCCCACACGACACAGAATCCTTAATATCTTGCCAAACAGGTGAAGACCGAAGACAAACAGGTGACTGAACTAGGCATGATGCAGAGCCCAAGTATCTGCTAATATAAACCAGTCTTATCTTCCTTTGGTTTTGTGACTTTTGTCATTACTTATTGGCTTGTTTGGCAGGGTTGCTTCTTTTAGTTTATCAAACGTTAAATGGTCGTGGGTTTCCAAAGTGTTCTTTTTTCTATTTTATTTTCAACTTTATTCTTATATAAGTTGATATTTCATATTTGTTCTTCAAATTAGCACACATCTTATGCATTAAGCTAATCTTCTCCAGATGGACAATGGACTATCCTATAATTTCACCTAAAAGAATACAGAATACAAAAAGTAGGATGTGAAAATCAACTGTTTAATACATGGCTATGTGAAAATCAACTGTTTAATACACGGCTTAAGGCCCTATGGAGATCTATTGTGTTGGTTGCTTTTTCGAGAATTTGGTTAGAGAGGGACAGATTATTTTTGATAAAAAATTTGAAGAGATAAACAATTGCGTGTGGGATAGAATTTTGGTTTTTGGCACCTCTGCGGGCTTCAGTCACTAGAGTAATCCACTGTTTTCCATAAATGCTTCATGTTGCTGTTTTTTTCACAGTTTATGATGTAAAGATATTTTGTTAACCTGGTGGTGGACGTCTAACCATATCTCCTTTTGTACTTAATTATATTATTATAGTAATAAAAGCATTTAAATTCCTATCCCCACAGTCACACACACAGGGAAAAAAAAGAAAAAAAAGAGAGTTAATCCAAGTAATTCAATAAACCACCATGTTAAAAAAACAAGAGAAATATTAATTTAATCCGTGTCCATGAATTACTGACTTCATATTTACACATTGAATCAAAACATACCAAGCATCTCTTCCTTCCAACGAGTGATATCCCCAGTGGCTGTTTCAGTTGCTGACTTGACTTCCTCTTCTTTCTTCTTAACCCGTTTCAAATCATTTTCTAAGCTACTTAGGGAGGATTCCAGCTTTTCAACTCGTGATTCCACATCTCGCTTTTGCTCATACTCCAACCTGGATTTTAAAGAGAAGACAGATGGTACATAACCACAGCAATTTGCCAAAGACTGAAGCAACTGTACAAACCATGTGCACAAGCAGCTAGATATTGAGAAATAAATTAAAACTAAAAAAATGAAAACCTTAGTAAAATATCCAACAGAAAAGAGTAGTTTATGCATATCGTTGAGATACCTAAAGTCAAATTCATGATAACCAGACTCAACTGAAAACTTCGGCAACCTGTCATTATGGCCATTAATGCAGGAAGCCACCACAACTAAATTGTTAAACATTCATCTTATCTGGGAGGAGTTTTAGGAATTAGGTGTGTACTCATCTTTGTACAGGGTTGGGTGGTCTTTGGGGGTTCAAAACAGACATCTGAGTGCTGCTTCTGTTGTGGACAACTGGTCAGCATCTCAAGTGTAATACTTCCATTATATTTTAATATACATACTCATAGATTCTTATGATTATAATAATAATTAATAAATAATAAATAAAATAAAATAACGAAATTGATAAGGATCATTGACTGGCACCTCTAGTATTCAAAAATATGTACAAATCTGGAAATTTTCTAAAATTTCAGGGAAAAATCTAACTCTCTTTTTTTCCCTAACAATTGTTCAATATATACGGAAAAACAGTGGAGAAGTTCTTCCATTTGATCTCTCCCCAGTAAACTTGACTCTCTAGACCTATTTATCATGTTCAACCTGCAGTGAAAGAGACTGCAGTAAGAAAAATATCTGGCAACCCAAATGCCCATTTCATTCATAAGTCTCACCGTCAGAACCAGACGTCAACTTACAGTTCAAACGATGGGTTATAACCCTTTCAATTACAGAAAGCATTCAAGCTCCAAAAACTTCAATTCAACCCATCAAATAAGCAAAAGCTAACGGCTCCAGGTAGAGACCAATGATCAAAAATTTCCATGAAGAGACTATTAAGTAAATCATGCCCGCAAAACACACAAAACAGCACCCACTAATGCAGGCATAAATACAGGGCAGATATATCTTTCAGCAATCTAGATAGATTAATAATGAAATATTAAACAGGAGAAAAAGAAAAACATACTGATACTTCAACTTCGCCACCTGATTACTCAAGTTAAACTTTTCTTCAGCAACATTTTGGGCAGCCTTGAGCTGGTTTTCTTTGTACTCATGGATGTTTGCCACCCCAACAGATTCACTGAAATCTCTGTATACCCAATCAATAATCTCATTGATCCTCTTTTCCAGCTTATTGATATCTGTGGTCCTCCTATCAATTTCATCCTTTAACTGCAAGCATTAGATACGAGCACCTAGGTCAGTGGAGTGAAGATGTTTAGTACATAAAGTAGATAAGGGATTACTGGTAGACGTGAACCACCGTATGAAGGTCAGGTCTTATACGACCAATTTCTTCCTTGATATTAAGCTTTTCCTGCCTCAGGTTTGCAAGTTTGTCCTCAATGCTCCTCTGCAAAATAATTCCTCCATGTCATCCAATTAACCAAATGTGCATCCCAGTCAAATTTTTATGACCAAATTAATCAACACAGCCAACAAAACCTTGTCCAATCCAATTGAACCAGACATGAACTGTTTCTGTTGCACTCCTACATCTATCTGCCTATTTTCTGGGTTTCCCCCTCCCCAAAAAACCCTTTTCATTTTCTTTTGATCAGACCATATAAGGTTTGTCTGTTAAATTAGAGCCAACAAGGATGTTGGCCATTCGCTCATATTGTAAAATCTTTTACATCAGCTTTGCATAAATAATTCAGCAACCATCCCTAATATTACAGGACACAAATTACCTTCTCGATATCAGCATATTGAATCTTCTTCTCAAGTCCGCTGATTTTCCCAGACATTTCAGACTCTCTTAGCTGCATCTCCCTAATTGACCCAAGCTCTTCTAACTCTGATTCATACTGTTCTTTCTTTCTTTTAAGTCCTGTAGGATGGGGACAGACCAACATTAGCAACAGCAAAAGAACCTATACAATTTCGATATAACAACCAACCTTCGATCTTGTTATTATCCCATTGTTTTGACCTTAATTCCATTCCACCAGTAGTACCACCAGTCATTGTGCCAGATTTTGTGAGTAGAATTCCATCAACAGTAACAACTGATACAAGCACATGTAACAAGATTTAATATAATACCAATTCACTGATGCTGAGACTTTACAAATCAAAAGAACAGTACTACTTTACCTCTATACTTCTCCCCACTCCAGCTAAGAACCTTGGCTTCATCTAAGTCATCGCAAACTAGAGTATTCCCAAAAGCAAAAAGAAATGCCTTCTCCAATGATGGATCAAATGTGCAATTGTTAAGTCCACAAACTTACGGCATTTTTTTAGATTGATTGATTCTCTTTCAATTAGTAACATGGAAATATTTTGTTAGATTATCATCAGGGAAATATAGCTTTTCGTCCGGTTTGAAACAGAAAATTCAGAGCAGATAGAACGTAGAAGCAATTTCAACAAGGAAGAGAAAAAATGGGCAGATAGGATGTTTCTCACAAATAAAATCAAAACATAAGGAAGCTTAGGCAAAGGATATTGAATTACATCAAAGACCAGCTTCGCTGTACCATCCAAAGTACGTAACTTCTCAATGATAAATTTAACTCGTACTGATTGGAGAGGTATGAAGGTCATCGGAGGAAGCCTCTGCTCTTTCAAAAACTGTACAGAACCAACATAAAGAATACTTGAATTACATTAAGGGTAACCATAATCACTGAATCAACATTATATTTACATATTAAAAATCAGAACTTGACCAACAGAATATGGACAGCCAAACAAATATGCACAACATTAATATAGATTGAGCAGTCATGTTGTGAAACCCCAACTGCTATAAATTCAAGCATTTCCACATTTCAAATTTTGTTTAATCCTTAAGATACATGACCATCAACTCAAACCTCAAAGTATCTCCACCAATATAAAAGAAGGATTAGAAAGATGTGTAACAACCCAGACAACCACAGGCAAAAGCTTGCCAGGATTTGGCATTCCGTGGACAGAAATAGTCAACTTCATAAGATATCCATTTAGCTTTAGGAGTCACCATCAAAAGTACGTAAACTGACCAAATGAAGTATAAAAAAAAAAGAGTCGACATCATTGACCCAACAAAAGCATAGCAAAATATAAAGGTTAGTAATACCCTGATGCATTCCTTTCCAGTACTCTCATCCTCAACCACTACTGCATCCATAAATTTACCCATGGCAATAGTAACAGCAAGGTTGTACTTCTTCTGGATTGGCCTACAAAGATCTGTCATGCGACCATGAACTCCTTGAAAAAGACGCTTCAGAGTCTCCACAGCTTGAGACAGTTTAGCATCCCTCTCGTTTTCATGTCTATTAGCCTTTAATTCACGTAATTGGTTTTCAATTTCACCTATTTTAGACTTCAGGTTCTCATACTTTTGCCTGTAAATCCAAAAGCAATTGAGGGCTTTACAATGCTTTATTTTCCATTTCTCAAAACATATACAATACATAGCGAGAAGACGCACAAATATCAGACTATTCAAAGAAATGTTACAAAAAGTGAACAAACTGTCTCACAGAGGCAAGTAGGCTGTGCCTCCCGTTTGGGAGGCTCAGTGCATTGATGGAAGCGCGTGCATCCCAGCGTCTGGGCGCCTCTGTGAAAGATTAATTTTTTTTATTTTAAAAAATTAAACCCTTAAAGTAACTTAAAAAATAAAATAGCGCGATATCACTTTTTCCACCCAAAGTTAGACTTAAGTTCGAAACTACCCGAAAACTTGAAAAGTGTTCGCCAGTCCGCCCTAAAATTACAAAATTGTATCATTTTCCACCTTAACGTTAACATTGACAAATTATGTTAAGGTACCCTACACTCAATTGAAACTTAAAATGACCATTTTAACCAAATAAACGACAAATTATTTAAGTATGATTATTTAATAACAAATAACTAATTAAAAATGCAAAACAAAAAGTATATTTATTTTGTAATTTATATTAATTTTTAATTTCAATCTTTTTTATTTTGAATTTTTTAACTCTATTCTATTATTTTTTATTTTTTTATTTTTTAAAATATAATTAATGAAAATTCTAGATCAAGTCCCGGAATTCCGGACCTGCTTGGATCCATAATTGTGGGAATTTGAAATTTTGCTATCCGGGTCCAAGAATTCTTTTATAGACCCAGGTACTTCCGGATCCGAATCGTTGCAAAAAATATCGGAAAAAAAATTTCCTTCCGAAAAATGATTTTTGTGGAAAATATTTTATTTACAAAAATCATTTTACAGCAAAACAAAAGGACCCTTAATTTTTTTTCTTTTTCTTTTATTCAACTTGTTAAATAGACAAAATACCTATATCACATTAGTAAAAATCTAAAATTATTAAATATTAGGTGGATAATGATACAATCTTCTATGTTTCGGGTGGACCGATGAACTTTTCTCAATTTATTAGGTAGTTTTGAACTTTCACTTAACTTCGTGTGTAAAAAGTGACTTTATCCTAATAATAACTGTCCTCAATGGCATGTCAATAGTCTCTTTTTCCCTTGTGACATCACTTTTTGTTTAACTCTGTTAACGAAATTGAGTATTTTCAAACATTACATTACATTAGGGTGGACCGGCGAATAATTTTCAAGTTTTCGGATAGTTTCAAACTTAAACCTGATTTTGGGTGAAAAAAGTGATTTTGCCCAATAAAATAAAACGAGGCAGAAACATGATATGATGCTTTCAAAACTGCATGTGCCAGAATCAGTGTTCTGAAACGCGCCGCCTAGGCACGCTTAGGCGGCGTGTTTTCGTTATGCGGAGGCTGGCCGCGCCGATTACCACCTAATCGACAGTGGTAGTCGCACGCAGTGTTATTAAAGGCGCAAGGCGCACAGAGACGCAAAAGGTTTTGGAGCCTAGGCGCGCGCCACAAGACGCAAGGCGTGCGCCTGAGGAATGTGAGGCGCATATTGTATATATAATTTTTCAATTAAAAAGAGAAACATGTATATTCTTCTTATCATTTTGTAGTATTTTTTAATATTTTGACCAAATTATGACAAAACATTTAAAAATTATTGCACTTAATTTAATTTATTTACATCATTGTTTTCATAACTAAATTGCTATAATAACTAAGATATTAATATTTATTTATATTGTCTTATGTACAATTTTGTTATTGACTAGTATAATCTTTTGGTTAAGATTATGTCCCCAATAATTATAAATATTTGATTTATTATTAATTATTATGGCAAACATTTGTATTTTACAAAATATAAATTTTTCTTATAATTTTTAATGATCCCAATAAATTAACTAAGAACCATGTCAAAAGTAAATAAATTAAATTAAATTATGAGATTTATTGTTATTCTTCTTCTTCTTCTTTTTAACTCTCTCTGTTGAAAAAAACCAAAAACAATAAAAAAGTGAGCTGTAATCAACCAAATCGGGTCAAAAATCAAGATTTTTGGCATCAAGTGCGCGCCTAATACACGCCGCCTCGCCTTGACACCCTCTAGGCGCAATGGTTAGCGCCTCTACCTAGGCTCTGGTCGCACGGCTGGCCAATCGGCGTGAAATCGGCGCCTAGGCATCGATTTCGATGCTAATCGACAACGACGACGGCGCTGCATTTTTTTTGAAAGCCCTAATTTAAAATGACGTCATTTTGAGGGTTTTATATAACCCCGAAATGACGTCGTTTGCTTTCTTTTTTTATTTTTAAAAAGGGGCAAAACGACGTCATTTGGAGGGTTTTATATAACCCCGAAATCGTTTTGTGGGTTTAGTTTTAAAAAATAAAAAGATGGAACGACATCATTTTGGGGTTTTTTTAGAACCCCAAAACGACGTTGTTCCAACCCAAATCAACCTTCTTCTTCCTCTTTTTCTCTCCCCTCGCTGTTATTACTGAGAACCTTAATTTTTTGAGATCCCAAAATTCTTCCTTTCATGAACCTCACATAACCAAACACCAAAACCAATCCCCATTCACATCACCGATTCCGTATCTGAAGAAAATGCAGTGGAAGTTCAACTCTAAAACCAGTAACGCATCACAAGAATTTCTATTAGCAAGGAATTTCCTCAGCGCCGACTAGGCGGCATGTAGGCGCCGGGCTGCCGCCCGACTAGCGCCTAATACGTTTTAGAACACTGGCCAGAACTTTATCATGAATTCACATTGACCAAATTATGTTTCATGAAATGGCCAAATTACCCTTACTGATTGAGTTATCAGGGGTGTCTTTGTTAATTTAAATGGGAGTCTTAACCTTGGACCCATGGTCCCTAGGTGGGGCTTGGAAAAAGATGCAGCCTAATAAAGTACCATCAAACGGTGTAAAATGAATGTTATAATGTCATCTAGGCACCACCCTAACCACTAGTGTTTTGATCATTGTGCACCCACTAAATATTTTAAAGCTTCTATTGATTTTGTCTTTAGTGTTATGTGGGGTCCCTACCTAAACTTTTATTTGAAACTAAAATTTTCTAATTACGTAAATACTAATTAGCGTTTTGATCTATACATAGTTGTTTTAAGGCGTAAGGTGCACCAAGTGCCAAGATGCTCCTGAAGCCTAGGCACAATGTGAGGTAAACACACCATCGAAGTGAGGTGCACCACCACCCGCATTGTTTTTAGTTTTTATATGAACTTTTCAACATAAATAGTTTATATAAAATTATAAATTGTATTCAACTAATTTATCCTTTGAAATTCAATTTAATAAACAAAATCAGAAATCATATAAGAAAAATATGAAATGCATAGAGCAAACCACTAATTAGTAATTAAATAATTAGAAATATTACACAATTAGAAAATTTTAATTTCAATTAAAAAATTGGGTCATCAAATAAGTCTAAACTAAAAAAAAACAAAATCAACAGAGGCTTTAAAACATCCAGGTGAGTGCACAAAAATAAAAACAATAGGGTGGTGCCTAACTAGTCGCATTTTTTTCAAAGTCTAGGGACCATAAGTCCAATGTTAGATTCCTATTTAAATTTACAAAGACAACCCTATTTAACAAGTAAGAAGGGTTATTTGGTCATTCCATGAAACACAATTTGGTCAAAGTGAAACCATGGTAAGGTTCTGACATGTGTGCAGTTTTTAAAATGTTTCCTCCTCTTTTCAAAACTAACTGCGCGCACATGCGTTGGGAGGCGTGCGCCTCCATCAATGTGTTGCACCTCCCAGTGCTTGGGCTTCAGCCAGATCACCTCTGGAAGAGGCTCACCTTTAATAACTATGTCTTTGTGCATTACATATTTTTTTAATACGATTTCTAATTTTGTTTACTAAATTGAAATTCAAAGGATAAACTTGTTAAGTACAAATGTACAATTTATATGAATTATTTCTATTGAAAAATTCAGATAAAAGCTTAAAATAAAAAACAGGCGCGCCTTGTATTGCGCCTATACTCCAATAGGTACTTGCCTTGCGCCTTAAACAACTATAGTCAAAACAACTAAAATCAAGAGATCTGGACATATAAAAAACAACCAGCTCAACAAATGCAAGCTTTTCTGAACCTAAATGAGTGTAAATTGTAATAATGCAAAGAAAATGAGAAATAACTAACTTCATGGGATACTCAACACGTTTATAACCTGGAATCATGGTGTTTATCTTGTATTGAATGGAGATCCTTTTTCAACTTTATGAGCTCATCCTTGTGTCCCACAGAACTATCTAAAATGTTTTTTTGTCTCTTTCGCATTTGCTCCTCCTGTGCATCCAGATCATGCTCCCTATTAGTAAGTTGTTGAAGATTTTCTTCCAGATTACTTAACACTTCAAGATCAGCATGTTGTTCCCTATCCAGAAACTCTTTCTCATCCCTTAACTTTGCGGTCTTCATACCGGCCTCTTCTTTACTGAAACATAAAAATCCCAGTCATGCAGGAGGTGAAATTTTTTAATGCTTTTCAGCTTTTGTGTACATTGTGACAATTGGGACTGCAAAAAGGTTTAACCATGGGAATCAATTTTTATTTCAGGCTTGTCCCAACTCACAATATACAAAGATCCTAATTTAAAATAAGGTTGGCGTGGTGGGGATGAATGCCATCTACCGAATTGAAACTTGAAAGTACAAAGACGTTTTAAAATTGTAAACCATCAATGGCCATCCTGAAAGCATGAGTTTAGGGAAATATGGGAAATAATTAAGGACATTCAGATACTAATTTGAGTTGTAAATATTTTAAACTTGTCAAAATTTTAAAATTTGTAACTAAACGGAACTTACATTTGAAAATACTCTGTTTGTTGAGTTTGAGGCAAGGAAAGTTTCCCATCACCATCTAGACTTTTTCCATTTAAGTCTTCTAACTTTGCTGTCAGATCTTGTATGCCTTTCTGTAGCTCTTTGATATCATTAGCATGTTTCCTCCTTTCTTGTCTCTTTCTCTCAAGTTCCTTTTTGCCGCTCTTGATTTTTGAATTTATGCGAGATATTTCTTCATTTAATTTCAGAAGCTCAGGTTGCTGAGCACAAGAAAATAACTAGTAACTAAACCATTAACTTCTCTCCACTAAGGGCTACAGCGATAATTTATTTGACAGCATATATTCATATAATCATGCACAAAAGTATGATTTGAGAAAGAAATAATTGATGAATATATCTTCTTGAATTTGGTGAAGCGTTAAACAATATAAGAAGTCAGTATCCAAAATGGCTGTTGTGTGCTCAACCTACATTCCACCTCTGCCCCCTCCCCACAACCAAGGAAAAGAAAACGGGAGAAATAGCAATGCAACAAACATCGTAGTGACAGACAACATATTCACCTGAAAAAATCTTAATTGTAATGTTACCAATATTAATGTTCAAAGATGCATACCACAGTCTCACCCTTTCTTTGAAAGCCACTCTTTCAGAAAATTCAGTATTGAGCCAAATACATCACATACTGTATATATCTCTAATCAATGTGTAAAAGAGAGATCTTAACCAAAAATAATGAAAGTATGGATTCCAGGGCAGATCAACATTATTAACAAAATAAAATAAACAAAAATACCAGAAAAACTTTTACTTACTCTTTTGTCAAGTCTATTGTTTCTCTCAGCAATCTTTTTTCCGGATTGTGCTATCTCTTTCAAGTATTTGGCCAGTTCCTTCCTCTTTCCTCTCTTTTGATCTTCAAAATGCTCTATTTCTCGCATGACATCTTCACGGGATCTCTTTTCGGCTTCAAGAACCTTACTTGCCTTGGTAATATCATTTTCTATGTTAAATAATTGCCATAAAAAGTGTTCTTTCTTCAAGGATTTCTGCAGAGGGAGAGAGAAAGGAAATGAGGAAACTCATTTGATGACGAGCTGACCAATGTATCTGTATAATCCTGGCAGTTAAAGGGAATGACATGCATACATCATACAAAGGTATCAACATAAGACACAAAAAGAAACCTTATAACCCGTACCAGTTGACCTTGTGAGCGAAGATGCCTCTCTGCTTCTTCCTTTTGTTCTTTCTTCTGCTTCCTCTCCAAAACAACGGTTCTCTTTTTCTGATAAACAAGAGCTGATTTCTCTTCAGCTTTCCCCTTTTTCTCTTCTAGCACCTCATATTCTCTCTTGAGTTCGTCAGAACCAGAAATCTGCTCAAGAAGTGCAGTAAGTTCCTTGGGATTCTTAGATGCAATGGACTCCACATCACCCTACATTTACCAAAAACAATCATTTGTTAGACTTAAGCTCCAGCTTATGAGAAATTCAATATCCTAAACCACCACACTAGCTGCAGTACAATTGAATAAGTTCTGTGCTTTAGGAAATCAAGTACAAAATGTTCAACTAGGCATACTATACTTCCTTCCTTCATCACTCCAGTTCATTAGGCCACATTGCAAGAAAAATGTGAGTCTATTTCCTAAAGAAAGTGATCAAAATTCAAAACCTTTCTATTTCCTAAAGAAAGTGATCAAAATTCAAAACCTACCTAGTCAAGGGTCCATTTTCAAATCCTGATCAACCAAACCCAGTATTCAAAAGAAATGGACAAATTTGAATTATAATTATACACCCAACCAAATTTTGGCAATCAGTCACGTCCATGATTAAAATCAAATAAAATAATGAAACGAACCTGAAAGACAAGGAAATTTCTGGCCTTTACAAGAATCCCAAGAGACCTCAATTTGGCATTATACTCGTCCCAATTCACAGCCCTTCCATCAATTCGATACTCGCTTCCGCCGGAACTCGTAATGGTTCTTGTAAACTGGATTTCCGAATCATTTCCCAACCGATACACCATCCTTACGAAAGCTCGCCTATCATTCTTCTCCTTCTCTTTCTCATCGTAGGCGTAAATGAGATCCTTCAGCTGGGCCCCACGGAGCTTCCCGGTACGGACCCCGAGAACGAAGCTTATGGCGTCCATCAGGTTCGATTTCCCGGCCCCGTTGGGACCGATTATGGCCGTGAAGTCCGAGAACGGGCCGATGGTCTGGTGGCCCTTGTAGGACTTGAAGTTCTCGAGCTCTAACCGATGGATTTTGCCCGGCGAGCGTAGGGACGGCATCGTTTTTTTGGGTGGTTTGTAACTTTCTTTGTGCGTCGAAGCGGGAATTTAAAGGGAAATTGAGAGAATTTTGCGGGAAAGGACGTGGGCGTTACTTGTACCATGCTTAATTATTAGGGTTTACAAATCGACCTAACTTTAAAACCGAGTATTTTTATTTAAGTGTGAGTAAGTGAGTTTGAAAAAATACACTAAGAGTATTAATTTAGAATTTAATAAATTAAATTTTTTCAATAATTTGAAAATATTAATAAATAACACTTGAATTTATATATGTGTACGGTTCAGTTCAGTTCGATTTGGTATGATTATAAAAAAGTTGTAAATATAATTATTCGGATTAAAAAAAAATAATTTTACGATTTTCTAATTAAAAAGATAATAATCATTTTTAATTGTCGGTTCGGTTTGGTACAATTCGGTTTTTTAATTTTTTAATAATAATAATAATAAATTAAAAAATTAATAACTTTCATTGGATCGAACATTTGCTTAATTTTTTTTTTATACCGTAACCCTTCTAATCATCACAACTATACCAATAAAAAAATTTCATACGATTTAATCATTATTTAAATTATTTAAAATGTAAGAAAATAAAAAGACTAATAATCAAAGCAAAAGGTTATATATATTTCATGAAATTAATCATCACTAAACACTAAATAAATTAAATAAAATAACAATATAATATGTTAGATTTTTAAAAAATTGATAATAAAATATTGTAGTAATTAAAAAATGAGAAATTATCATATATCCATCTGAAATTTAGTTTATGTTTGAAAAAACACTCAAATTTAGGAAAATATTATATGTGCACCAAAAATTTTAAAAAATGATCATTTACCTCTCAGAATTTAATAACTTTTGCAAAGATTTTATCACCTATTTGCTCGAAATTTAGCCGATGTTCGAAAAATACCTAATTTTGGGTGGAAAATGTTCATTTTTAATAACTTTGGTATACATATGTCATTTTATCGAAATTGTGTGTTTTTTCGAATATCGGCTAAATTTCGGGTGGATAGATGATAACTTCCCTTAAATATTAATATTGGTAGTAAAATATTATAATAATTAAAAAATTAATTTTTTGTAACACATTAAATTATTTGCATTTTCAATTATACATTATTTATCAGATGACCATCAACTAATATATATTTAATGTATTATTCAATACAAAATATTATTATATTTTTATTATAAAATAAATATCCATTAAGCAATAAAAAAATTTATATATGATATATAACAATAATTATAGTAATAATATAATCATGTATAGTCATGTAAATTGCTTTTCTATATGATCTAGGTTTAGGTGATGTGGCACCATCTTGACCATTCATTTTATTACACAAATCAGCCTTTGTCTATAAATAATCCACTATTCATCCATCTCTTTTAGGGAAGCAAAAATGTGACTAATATTCTAGAGCTCTCTCAAAATTTTCTCACTTTCATGCCATTTTTAGAGTTGATGGTTGATTAATTCCAAGCTCATAAGCATGCAAAGTAAGCTTTTAACTCCCTTTCTATCATTATTTTTCAGTTTTGGGCAAGGAATATAGAAATACCTTGTAAAAACCTAGAGTTTGAAATTGCTTAATTAGCTTTGGTTGAGTTGTTAGCATGCATTGTAAGAAGTATCTTGATAAGATTCGCTTGGTATGAAGTCTTGATGTGTATGAAATGTGTTGGGGGATTGTTACTTTGTGATTTAATGATACTAGATAATACTGTGTTTGGGTGGTGATATGGGATGAGATGAGTTTTGAGCAATGTTGAAGTTGGAAAAGTGTTTATGTGTTGGTGTTAGCCTAAGGGTGTGAAATTTGCTTGAGTATGACATTGAAGAGTTGAAGCTAGGCCCTGAAATCGGGCTGGCGTCATGACGTTAAACCCCCAATGTCACGACGTGTATCAAATAGAGGCTCACTGCCTCGAGTCTGATCGAGTGGGTGTCGCGATGCGGAGCCAGCAAAGGCTCTGCCTCAGGTCTGAACCAGTGGGAGTCGCAACGCGCAACGTTTGGTGTTAGAAGTCACTCTAAGCGTCTCGTATCGGCAAATGTATACCCATTACATCATATTACAAGCATGATACGTCATGTAGTGATAACAAGTACTTGAATTAAGAAACTTAGCGTAGTTCCGAAACATATTCCATGATTTATATTCTAATCAAGTTTATCAATTATAGATCATTGCAGGAACCTCAAATTCCTTCAGCAAAATGAAATAATGCTAGTTGGACTCCAAATTAGTGAGTAGACCATTCTCTTAAACTGTGTTTACTTATATGTTTTTGAATCAATACTTACTTTTGAGTACTTAGGGCGTTAACTAAGATTACTTTCAACTGTGTTTGAATGAGAACGTTTTGAGAAATTTTTTTTAGAAAGAAATGATTTTTAAAACTTGAGTTTTGTGTTTTTGGAGGCATGGGGAAAAACCCACCTCATATGTAACTTGACACAAATATGAAATTGACGGATACAGATATCGTGTGCAAACGTAGTTCAGGACTAGGGATGACCGATGCCCATAAATCCCAGATTTTTAGTCATGAGGGTAGCATAGATCAGCACCTCCGGCTCCAGATTTGTGACTTGGGGGACAACGAGACGTAACTGTTAGGGTTGGTGCTCGGAGTGTCAATCCGGATCGTATTTATGTCCGATTCATAAATACGAGTAATTTTATTTTCCATAATATTACTAATTTTAGTGGTATCACCCTTATCTTTTATACACTTATTCGATCTAATTACGATTAGATATCTGATTACGATTAGATCGAAACTGAATCTGGTCCAGTGATTAGTGTATATTAGACAAATACCCTAGGATTTACATTATAGTGCGCAGTTACAACATAGTTTGTAATTGACATTGGGAAGCGCACTATTAGTTGTATATCCTTAAATAAAGTTTCTGGTCAAGATTTGCTAACACGGGTCGGTTAGTAAAATCTGCTGAGACCAGTACATGTCGTATATCGTGACTTGGTCCGATGGTTTATCCCAGTGAACCATAAGTCTCGGGAGACTCGTATAGTCATGTAGGTGTTTATTTAATAAGACACTGAACGACTGAAGGTTTCCTAATAGATGGTACACCAATATCAATAGGAACCTTCTCGAGTTGAGCGAACATAGTGGTCCTTCGACTTGAGATACCACTGTGGATATATAAGCTATCCTCCACACTTTGATGGCAGTCACGTCAACGATCTAGCCATGATCAGACCTCTGTCTGTTCGTTGGGTGTTGACTGATGCTCATGATATCCTGTGCGTATCAAGATAGGATTCGCCAGTCCTGTGTACAGGGCATAGACATCCAACACGTGTTTGCGATCTAGTAAATCCATGGTCAGGTATAACTTCGGAAATCAGTTCCGAGTGTTTTTAGTGATCGTAAATTGAAAGTCGACTGTATTATACCGAACGAATTTGACGTTCTGATCTATATCCCAGGTATAATACGGATGGCCTGTGACGAATTGATTATACGTATGCTATGACCTCGGCTTGCATAATTTAGCGAGATTATCTGTGGTCGTCATAATCCATGAGTGGGTGGATTATGGACACGAAATTTGATTTCGTGACGGATAAACCTAAACTTAGAGAGTCTCACAATATGAAGTGTACTCGTTGAGCACTTGGGCAACGCGATATGAATAATACAGATTATTCATAATACTTCACCGAATTAAGTGAGTTAATCCGGATCGTTTAATCGGTTAAACGATAACACATGCAATTAGGGGATTTTGTCCGCTAATAATTATTGTGTATTTGTATTTGATACATAATTCAATTAGATACACATTAATTATTCATCAAATGAGATTTTGACACATGCCATGAATATATGTATTTATTATTTAATATAAATAAAATACATATATTTGTGTAAATTAATTGTTTAATTATTTAATAGTTAAATAATTAAAAAATTGACTTTTCAAACCTTATCCATTAATCATTAATTGAATGACAAATGGTGAGTTTTAATTGGATCACATGGCATGAATTTAATTACACTTTATTTTTCCAATTTTGATTGGTTAATATAAAGTGAAATTGGATTTAATTTGATTAAAAAAATTGAAAGACCAAAATGCCCCTTGACTTCCAATTTCGTCCACACTAATATAAAAAGGGAAAAATTCTTTTTCTCTCTCTAATTCATCTTCTCCATATGTTGGGAAGCGGCCGCGAGTGCGCAACGGAAAATTAAAAATTATGATGCCGCTATCCCTTTGCCCAAGACCCATTTGTTTTGATTATTCTACAAGCCTATGCATGTTACTATATATTATAAGCATAAAAACTCATAAAACATGCAATGAACATAAACCTAAACATGCTAACTATCATAAGAACTCTAATTAAAATAAAGAAAGAAAAAGACTTACTTGAACCGAAGACTCCCTCAGTCCTCCCTCCAATCTACAAGCTTTTCTCGAACTCAACAAGCTCTTCCACTTTCCAAAGATCCACCCAAGTGTGTGGCCTCCAAAGGTGCACACCCAAAGCCAAAACTCAACGGCAAGACTACGCCTTGAGTGCACGGGTATTTTGCCATTGGTGCTAGTCTAGACAAATACCTCAAAACTTTTAACTTGAGATTCCTCTAGTCAATTGGACTTAAGGATCCTCAAAATCAGTGGCTTACTCTTAAACTTTAGAGTTGCTCACTTATATAAACCCAAGATATGAAAGGTTTTGGTGTAAAAATTTGTAAGGAATTCTTTGGGTTTATATAGGTGCTCCAAAGACAACAAAATTAATTAAAATCCGATGTGGGATAAATGCTAATTAAATCTTAGCCATTGGATCTTAATATAGTGGTTTAATGAGATTATAAAACCATAATAAAGTTTGGGCCGAATTGGAATTCAAAACATAAATAAAATAAAAACGTAGATTTATTTATTTATTTATTTTCTTATTCATTTTTTCCAATTCCCAAAGTGCCCTTATCGTCATTCACCAATCCCTAAGCCACTTTGGAACCTCATAAATGATATGTTCAATAATTAAACACATTAAACCATTTATGAACAATTCATATAGCAATCATATATGCTGTTAAATTTTTACTGTGCACTGTTAACCATTGATTTCGACTTTGTTGTGTGTGACCTTTTGGGTTCCCCTCAAGTTGGACAAGAAATGAATCGTGATAATTTAATCGAACATAAATTATCCTTTGATCAGATGGTCGTTCGATTTCAATGACCAAGGTTGACATCTAGCAACATGTCAATGCCTCCAAATGAGAAGGAAAGATATATACCCATTCTGTATGCGATTTACATATGATACGGTCCATCGCCTCACTGTATCCCCACCGTTTGACCTAGGGTATGGAAAGTGTCTACCCATATAGTCAAAGGTATGATGTTGATAGTGTCATGAATCGTGCTAACCCAAGAATCTCACATGATTCTTCCGCTACGGCCACAGTCTCAAGCACTGATCACACATATCAACCCGCGAACTGGAATACTACTCTTATAAGAAAATATTATCCGAGAGAGTGGCGATTCTCTGTTGTATCTTTACAAACTTCATGTGTTTCAACAAAATGACCGAATCATACCCTTATGACCGGATCTTTTGAACCGGGGAAGGAGAATGTCAAATTCATTGATCCACACATAAGATTGTAAAGACCTCAAGTCTAAGGACTAGTCATACAATCGATACATGAAAGTTCTCACAGACACATGAGATAAACACTCCATGTGAAAACTTTCGGCGGTCAGTTCGATGGACACGAGCAACTCATGCATCCATGTGATACACCAAGCGGACGGATCTCCGCTAGTAGCCTATGAGATCGGCTACCCCACTTAAGGGTGGATCATATCATCATGCTAGTCTCTCAGCTTTGTGAACGCCCAGATTATTCACAAAACTATGACTAGGAACGTTTAAGAGTAATGATTCTCATAAGGCGTGGAAGACATCATCTTATTACTCCAAGGGCTTTATTACAGTGTTTGATGATTCATATAATTTATGTAAGACACGTATAATAAATATTGCCATTAATTAATGAAAATATTGCAAATACATATACATATAGCCCATCCACAAGTTGGGTATAGGGCATATCCCTAACAATCTCCCACTTGCACTATAGCCAACTAGTATGAATCTGGACACTATACTCTTGGGTGTGCCTATCATGCTTTTGTTGAGTCATCCTTTTAGTCAGAGAATCTGCAAGATTATCTTCTGTGGGTATTTTCTCTATAATAACTTCTTTTCTCTCAACAATTTCTCTGATGAGATGAAATCTCTTGAGTACATGCTTAGATTTATGGTGGGACCTTGGTTCATTTGATTGAGCAATGGCGCCCGTGTTGTCACAGTACATCGTGACACCATTTTTTATCGCGGGAAGCATTTCCAGCTCCGTGATGAACTTCTTTATCCAGACTGCTTATTTAGCTGCCTCAGATGCTGCAATATACTCAGCTTCAGTGGTGGAGTCCGCTGTAGTTGACTGCTTTGAGCTTTTCCAACTGACAGCTCTGTCATTCATAGTAAATAGATATCTTGTTTGTGATCTGCTGCCATCCCTATCGGTCTGAAAGCTCGCATCACAGTAACCAATGACTTTCATCTCAGAACAATCTCCGTATGTCAAGAACACATCCTTAGTTCTTCTCAGATACTTGAGGATTGTTTTGACAGTTGCCCAGTGTTGCTCACCAGGATTTGTCTGATACCTGCTCGTTATGCTAAGAGCATAAGAGACATCAGGTCTTATACATAGCATAGCGTACATGATCGATCCTATTACTGAAGCATAAGGGATCCTACTCATACGCTCTCTATCTGAAGGAGTATGTGGACATTGCTCCTTAGATAATTTGATTCCATGACAAGTAGGTAAATTACCTCTTTTGGAATCTTCCATTTTGAATCTTTTCAAAACTTTATCTATGTACGTAGATTGAGAAAGTCCTAACAACCTCTTAGATCTATTACGGTAGATCTTAATGCCGAGGATTTAAGTTGCCTCTCCCAAATCTTTCATGGAGAAATTCTGAGATAACCATTGCTTGGTGGCTTGCATCATGGGAATATCATTCCCGATGATTAATATGTCATCGACATATAATACAAGAAATATAACAGCACTCCCATTACTTTTCCTGTAAATACAAGGCTCGTCTATATTTTTGATGAAGTCAAATTCTTTGATTGTCTCATCAAATCATATATTCCAACTTCTGGAGGCTTGCTTGAGTGCATAAATGGATCATTTAAGCTTGCATACTTTATTATGATCATCCTTTGATGAAAACCCCTCAGGTTGTGTCATATAGACTTCATCTACGAGGTTCCCTTTGAGGAAAGTTGTTTTGACATCCATCTGCCAAATCTCATCATCAAAGTGTGCAGCTAGTGCCAGTAAAATTCGAATGGACTTTATCATTGCAACATGCGAGAAGGTTTCGTCATAGTCAATTCCTTGGATTTTTCTATAACCTTTCGCCACCAACCTAGCCTTATAGGTTTGGATGTTGCCTTCTGCATCAGTTTTATGCTTGTAAATCCACTTGCATCCTATGGGTTTTTATCCCTTCAGGTGCATCCACCAAGTCTCAGACTTGATTCTGATACATAGAGTCGATTTCGGATTTCATGGCCTCAAGCCAATTGACTGAATCAATGTCACACATTGCTTCGTCATAACTGGTGGGATCGTCATTATCAATGATCTGATCATATTCCTTATCAATATGGAAACCATATCTTTCCCTACCAGACCTTCTAAGTTCATAACCTTGTGGTTGTCCCATCGTTGCCCTTTTGAGGGGCCTGAGGTTTAGTTCTATGTTAGTTTGTTCTTCTCGTACCTCATCGAGGTCAAGTCTACTCCCACTATATTTCTTGAGAAGGAATTCATCCCACTATATTTCGTGAGACAAATGTTCTTTGTTCATTTGGGACGTAGAACACGTATGCTCTTGAGTTCAAGGCATATCCTACAAACTTACATTTAACTGCCCTATCATCCAATTTGTTAGTTTTTGTGGGCTTAACATATGCGTCACATCCCCAAACTCTTAGATAACTAAGACTATGACGTTTCCCAGACCATAACTCATATGGTGTTTGACTAACAGTCTTGGAAGGAACTTGGTTTAGTAGTAGTGTTGCAGTTTCTAAAGCAAGACCCCAAAATGAAAGAGGTAGATCCGTGTCTGGCATCATTGATCGGACCATATCTAATAATGTCTGATTTCTCCTTTCGGAGACCCCATTATGCTATGGATTCCCCGGAGGAGTCCATTGGGAAACAATGTCATTTTCTCTCAAGTAATCTTGAAATGCGTCGCTTAAGTATTCACCACCTCGGTCAGACTTTAGTGACTTAATACTTTTATTAAGCTGGTTTTCTACTTCAGCTTTGAAGTCTTTGAATTTCTCAAAGGCTTCAGATTTGTACCGCATAAGGTACACATACTCATATCGCGAGTGATCATCGATAAAGGTAATGAAGTAGAAGAATCCACCTCTAGCGGTGACTGACATTGGTCCGCATACATCAGAGTGTATGAGTTCTAATGTCTCCGCTGCACGCTATCTTTTACCTTTGAAGGGTAATTTGGTCATTTTACCAAGTAAACAATACTCACAAGTTCCATAAGGTTCATATTTGAAGGGTCTGAAATACCCATCATTATGTAGCTTAGTTAATCTTGTTTCATTGATATGACCTAAGCGACTGTGCCATAGAAGTGATTCATTGAGATTATTCGAGTTAACGTTGTATATATTAGAGGTTGAACATTCTTTGTTAGTTTGTAAGACATAGATACCATTATTCAAAATATCATCTCCATATTTTATTTCATTGAAATAAATAGAACATTCATTACAACTTATTAGGCATGAAAAGCCTTTATTACATAAAGAAGAAATTGAAATGATGTTCTTTACTAGAGAAGATACATAAACACAATCTTCTAAGTCTAAAACTAAACCATTCAGCAAAACTAATGAATAAGTCCTCACGCACAATGCAGCTAGTTTTGCTCCATTACCCATGCGTAAGTCAGCCTCCCCATGACGAAGTCTCCTACTGTTTCCCAGGCCTTGCACATTGTTACACAAGTGAGTCCTACAACCGGTGTCAAGCACCCAAGTAGAAGGTTCAGAGTTTTGAGAATATAGTTCAATCATATACAACATACCTGAAGCATTGGGCTTCTTGGCCACTTGGGCTTCCCTAGCTTCCTTGGCTTTCAAGGATATGCAGTCTTTCTTCTAATAACCATTCTTTCCACAAAAGAAACATTTCCCCTTTCCTTTTTTTTTCTCCACCTTACCATTGGGCTTTAGGTGATCTGAAGCCTTGGCCTTGCCCTTATTTTTCCTTGGGCCTCGTGGCTTCAGGTCCGTACCCGTAAGCATGACAGAGGTTTTAAGCTCCAGTTTCAAGTCATTATCTACATGCTTTATCAGATTGTGCAATTCTGCTAAAGTAGCTTCTTTATTAGACAGATGAAAATGCATAATAAAGTTAGAGAAGTATTTTGGTAAGGACTGAAGAATTAGATTGTGACCTATCTCATGATCCATGATGAACCCGAGGTTGGCCAATTTTTCAATGTGGCCAATCATCTTAAGCATATGTCCACTAACAGATCATTCCTTATACCTTGTTTGGAATAAGGCACATGACACTTAGAATCTCACGGTATGAACGCAAGTTGCATACAACTCCTTCAAGTGAAAGATGATGGTTTGAGCATCCATATCTTCGTAAGCTTTCTGAAGTTCGTCCGACATAGAGCCAAGCATTATGCAAACTGCTTGCTCATCATCATCGACGTGTTTTTTCCAAGCATCAAATGTATTTTGGTCAGCATCTTCTGCGGGTTCAGGGGGAAATGGTCTTTCAAGAACATATAAAATCTTTTCTTGTCGTAAGACAATTTTAAGGTTTCTAAACCGGTAATTGTAGTTGTCCCCTTTGAGCTTATGATCATCAAGGATGGAACGAAGTGATATTCTGTTTGCCATTTGAATGTTTGTGAAATATTTTAACCCACCTGTTAAGAAAGAATGTTAAAATTAGGAATATGTTTTCATTAATGTTTCCTAATAACATGGGCTTTTAATATTATGAAGTTGCTCCCACTCAATTATTTTAAAATTTTAAGCAAATCGTATCAACCCCAATATGATGGAATTCTTGTGGGCAAGGATCCCATTATCATCATTTCACAACTCCGACTAGGGCCGGTCGTTATAAAATACGATAATTAGGTAGGTTCTCAACCAATTTATGATATAAATCACAATTCTTTGATCATTGTGTTGGGCAATCAAACATACCATAACTTATGCTAATCCGTGTGGACACCTAATCTTTGCCACTAAGTTATAAGACCACGCCTAAGGGTCGCTGCGTCTTATGACTCAAAAAAGTCAAACCATTGTCAATAGTACAATTTAGGGACAAATTGGTATTGGTCAGTCTGGTAAAGCCTAGTATTGCCAATACGGTTTAAGCCCTTTGGGTCTATACTTTACAATGGGAGGCAAATTTTAGACTTAAATTATTATTGAGGATTTTAGCAAGTTTAAGTGAATAACTGTCAAATGGATTCATCCATTGAAAATTCCCCAGAGAGAGGGTGGAGCGAACTCTCTTAAATACCCTTACCTTTTAGGCTCTTACTGCCTTGGTGACAAGAATAAATAATAGATCCTCCAAATTAGTCCAACACTTTAAATATTCTTTAAGGTAAGCTTTGAGTAAATGATTATCTATATGTCTTCACATCTTTTCCTTTTGGCTATAAAAAGGTAGTGAGTGAAGGAAGACACCAAATCATTATCTAACTCTATTAATACCTTTGGTTAAATTAACTTTAGTTTGGAAAGTTTTATTAACGCATTGGTCCTACCCCACTTGTATCTTTTATAATGTCTTTTATTACAAACAAGTGATTTATATTTATTAGCCTTAAAGGTAATAAATCTCTAAGTTCATCACAGAATAATTACTTAGCTAATGGATAAGTAATACACTCTCTATTTCCTTAGAAAGTCTCTAGATGCTTGCACCCTAAAATAATCATGTCAATTCTAATCATACATAGAATCATCAAGCATATGAGTTTTAATATGTTGGAATTATTTTAGGCATTAAATAACTTTGATTAATATTTAATTATGATATTGCATTTTATTTTAATCAAATAAATTTACTATTCACATTTTTTTACAGATGCGTGACATGTAAATTCAATTTCACAATTCAAATCTTAACCAAATCATGCAAAACGTGTGCCTAAAAGTAAGTTTAGGGTGTTAAATTTCCAACGAACTTTTACACACCCAATTTTGAGTTCAAATGAGAGAGAACTAATCAAAACAAAAACGGCGCGCTGAAACCACTGTTGGGAAGCGGCCGAGAGTGCGCAGTGGAAAATTGAGAATTATGATGCCGTTATCCCTTTGTACAAGACCCATTTGTTTTGATTATTCTACAAGCCTAGGCATGTTACTATATATTATAAGCATAAGAACTCATAAAACATGCAAAGAACATAAACCTAAACATGCTAACTATCATAAGAACTCTAATTAAAATAAAGAAAGAAAAAGACTTACTTGAATCGAAGACTCCCCCAGTCCTCCCTCCAATCTACAAGCTTTTCTCGAACTCAGCAAGCTCTTCCACGTTCCAAAGAGCCACCCAAGTGCTTGGCCTCCAAAGGTGCACACACCAAAGCCAAAACTCAACGGCAAGACTACGCCTTGAGTGCACGGGTATTTTGCCCTTGGTACTAGTCTAGGCAAATACCTCAAAACTTTTAACTTGAGATTCCTCTAGTCAATTAGACTTAAGGATCATCAAAATCAGTGGCTTACTCTTAAACTTTAGAGTTGCTCACTTATATAAACCTAAGATATGAAATATTTTGGTATAAAAATTTGTAAAGAATTCTTTGGATATAGGTACTCCAAAGACAACAAAATTAATTAAGAATCCGATGTGGGATAAATGCTAATTAAATCTTAGCCATTGGATCTTAATATAGCGGTTTAATGAGATTATAAAACCCTAATAAAAGTTTGGGCCGAATTGAAATTCAAAACAAATAAAAATAAAATAAAATAACACGGATTTTTTTATTTATTTTCTTATATATTTTTCCAATTCCCAAAGTGCCCATATCGTCACTCACCAATCCCTAAGCCACTTTGGAACCTCATAAATGATCTGTTCAATAATTAAACACATTAAACCATTTATGAACAATTCCTACAACAATCATATATGCTGTTAAATTTGTATTGTGCGCTGTTAACCATTGATTTCGACTTTGTTGTGTGTGACCTTTTGGGTTCCCCTCAAGTTGGACATGAAATGAATCGTGATAATTTAATCAAACATAAATTATCCTCCGATCAGATGGTCGTTCGATTTCAATGACCAAGGTTGACATCTGGCAACATACCAAGGCCCTCAAATGAGAAGGAAAGATATATACCCATTATGTATGTGATTTACATATGATACGGTCCCTCGCCTCACTGTATCCCCACCGTTTGACCTAGGGTATGGAAAGTGTCTACCCATATAGTCAAAGGTATGATGTTGATTGTGTCATGAATCGTGTTAACCCAAGAATCTCACATGATTCTTCTGATGTGGCCACAGTCTCAAGCACTGATCACACATATAAACCTGTGAACTGGACTATTACTTTTATAAGAAAATATTATCCGAGAGAGTGGCGATTCTCTGTTGTATTTTTACAAACTTCATTTGTTTCAACAAATGACCCAATCATACCCTTATGACCAGATCTTTTGAACCGGGAAAGGAGAATGGTTAAATTATTGCATTTGTAAATTTGATACATGTTTTAATATAATCAACTCTGTTGATTTAATCAGCGACAAAAAAAAAGTTTGTTTTCAGTGGATTTTTTTTTTGTTAAAGTCTTGGGCCCAAGCCCAAACTTTCAACCTCAAATAGTGTGAAGCTAAATCTTGAGAAGTGTTCATTCAGAGTGTCTTCGTGGAAATTCCTAACATAAGTAAGAGAGGCATCGAAATCAATCCACAGAAGAATAAAGTCATTCTGAAATTGAAGTCACTAATAACAGTAAATGAGATTGTGTAATATCTCAAATTTCGGAATAATTTTGGAAAGTTTTCGGATCGTTGTCTCGATGTCGGGACGTAATGATTTTGGAGAATAATTGTTTGAGGGTTGAAATATATGTTGGAATGTCTTGAAATGGTGTTTCAAAACTTTAGAATTTGTGTAATTCAGAAGGGTCGATCACATGTATTTTTCTGATATTTTCATATGAGAGAGTTTCGTTATATCGAGTATAACAAACTCTAATTGAGGTTATTCTTAAACTGTTGGACTCGTTTTTCTGAAATGAATAACTTTCATGTTGAACACTTTTTGAAATTCGCATTAGATTTTGTCTAAAAAATGATAATTTCTGAAATTATCCTTATATTGGGGCCAAAGTGCCATTTCGGGGCCATTTCATAATTTCAGAAAATTTATCTATAAATATGACCATAATTTCTGAAAATTGCATAATTGGCATAAGTTGTATTCAATTTTGGGGGGAGAGAGAGAGTGGGAGATAGAAACAAATTTCGACAGGCGAACGGCCTTCCGGCCATCGTCGCCTACACATGCCAATACCATCGGATTCGTCTCGTCAAGACGTTTCCAGTAGTGTGTGGTGGGGCCCCTCACGTGCCATGTGTAGGCCCGACAGGCTCAAATAAGCCGCAAGAAAGATTGTACCAATCCTACCTCGTTTCTTCGATCCATGTGTCGAGCCACCCGTCAAATCAAATCTCTTGGAATGTATTACAAAGCTACGGTGATGGTTTCATCGATTGGCACTCGATTTCACATAAATCAAGGCAAAGACGAGATGTGAATAGTGACCATCGTGCCAATGTACTTCGATTTGAATTTTGTCGATTCCAGTACGTTTGTGGGATCGTTGAAAGTCTGTATATACCCTTGGAATCTCGGTAAGACATCCCGGTAAAATTCGCTATTTTTTAAGTTTAATAATTTTTATTCGGATATTTCTAGTAGTGTCATATAGTAATGTATTTGTTGGAGTTTTAGCGGCAATTCCGGGTAAACGCAGCGGAACTCGAAAAATCAAAATTTTCTGACTTCAATAATTTTTCTTGGGTAATTAATTACTCAATACTTTAAAAACCGAAATTTTACCCAAAAAAATCAGATTTTTCATTAATTGTCGTTTAATGCCTAAACTTTGTATTTTTATCATTTTAATCCTAAATTGTCAAATACAATTTTAATTGATTCCAAATCAATCCCAAAATGATTTATACATGTCTAATACATGAAAATATAAATCACAATTCAAGAAACTAATTTTCCCCCAAATTGTCGAGAGGTCCCTTAAGTTTACAAGATTTACATTTTAGTCCAAATTGGTTCAAAACCACTCAAAATCAAGTACAATCAACACAAAAATTAATATGCATCATATATACATCATTAATTAACACATATATGAAAAGCCTCAAATTTGGAAAGGGTTATGAACTTTAATTTTACAAAATTGTCCAATAGACCAATTAACACGAATTTATAAAATCCAACACTTTAATTCAATCCTTATAAAACCAAATAAGTCTCACCACCATTAAACAACTCTGGAACAATTCTAGGCCATTTATGAGTGGCTAAGCAACTTTAGAATGACAATAAAATTATCAAATAATCAAAAGAATACTTAATCACTCTTAATAAGTATTCTTTAATCATCATACATGCTAACATCTTTCTATCAAATTCCCAACCATAAAAAAACATACACAAAAGAGTAGAGAAAGATCTAAGCTACACATATTGAAGCCTAGAGTCATAAAAATATTTTTCATGTAGAAGAAAGTAAGAAAAAACTTACTAATTTCCAAAAATTTCCAAGCTTTCTTTGATTTCTTTCTTTTTTTCCTCTCAAACTCTCTTTGTATTTGATTTTAGGGTACTTGAATAATGAAACAAAAAATGAAAAATAAAGCCTTATATATTTTCCCATATTGCCGAAAATAATAGGAAAAATAATAGCTAAGTATTTCATTTTTATATCAATAAATAAATGGCTAAAGATTTAATAAAATTGTAGTAATTAATCATCAAATAATTTAATGAAATACACAAATGTTCCAATTAAATCAAGCCATTTAAACCAATCAAAATTGGTCATTTAATCCAATTAAATTTTGCCAATTTGCTTACTTTAAAAAGGTAAATAGATATTTATTATTTAATTAATTTAATTATTCAACATTTAAATAATCAAATAATTAAATACAAATATCTAAAATATATGTATTATATTTACATTAATTAATCAAAATACATATATTAATAATAAATATTAAATATCACAATTAGACATTTAACAAATGGCCGAATGATCCCAAACGCATGTATTTTCGTTTAACCGTTAAATGACTTATAAATAATCAATATTATTTATAAAAGTTTCCATAGTGTTCTAAGAGTATATTTCATTAGTGAGACACTCTATGTTCAGGCATATCTGTCATGAAATATAATTTCGTGCCCATAATCTACTATCCCGTAAATTATGATGAACACGGATAAACTATCTGAACCATACATGTCGAGATCACTACATACATATAATCTCTCCATCACAGGTATCCGGATTATCCCAGAGATATAGATATAAATGTCAAATCTCTATAGTTATAATCCCTCGATGATTATATTAGCAATCTCTTAATAACACTTAGAACTCACTTCTAAAGTGTACCACATGCCCATGGATTTAACAGATTGCTAATCCCATAATGGATACATATACTCTGTACACAGAACTGACAGATCCTATCTTGATATGCACATGATATCCTGAGGATCAATCCGCACCCAACGAACAGATGAAGGTCTGATCTAAATAGATTGGTGATGTGTCTTCCATCAAAGTGTGGAGGATACCTCATACATCCACAGTGGCATCTCAAGTCGAAGGATTACTATGCTCACTCAACCCGAGAAGATTCTTATTGATGTTGGTGTACCATCTATTAAGAATCTTCGGTGAGTCGTTCAGTATTTATCCGATATAAACACCTATGTGTTTATACGAGTCTCTCGAGACTCATGGTTCATTGAGAAACCATTGGAATTCAATATTTCAATATACAACACGTACCAGTCTCAGCGGGTTTACTTATTGACCAAGTGATTGTAAACATTGACCAAGAACAGTTAAAGAATGATATTGTTATGATACTGCTCATGTTAGTTGCGGTGCTTTTGCTACTGTATCATAACCAATCAGTCTATGATCATTTACGTCTTTACCATATAAGAAAATAATTCATATTATAGAAACTGTTTATTTTATTCATTAATAAAAACTTACAAGAGTATTTACAGGGAAATACATAAGAAATTGACACTCAGAGCACCAATCCTAATAATATTGACATGTATTGAATTGGATAAGGTAGAATGTATTGAACTTGTGCTATTGGTAGAACCTAGGTGAAATCCAAATGTACTGGATCGATCCAGTAGGATTTTCAAGTTTCTGATAAAATCGTATTTCGCACTTGTCTATGCTTTGATGAATGTAATGATAGATTTGTAAAGTTAGATGTTTTAAGTTGAGAATTTTGCATAATGATGATTCTAATTGCTTTATATTGTTTGTTCTGACATATTTAACTTGGATCATGAGTGTTCGCGATGCTAAGTAAGTATTTTGTGCGATGAATACCAACACATTGGTTGTTGATTGTTTGCAGGAGAGATGTTTGTAAATATATATGTGTATATATGTGTGTGAGTATATATTTTTGCATCCAGATATAAAGATCCTTATATTTATGTGTAATTGTATATCGGTGAACAATTTAATTGTCTTAGGTTATGGATATATATGTGTGCGCGCGTGTATGTAGATATGTCGATATAGTTGTCTCTTGAATAAGTGTATGTGATGTTTTGTTATCGTTTTGTAATTTGTGAATTGTTTGTCATTGGTTGATGGATTTTAAATGTGTCATGTGATATGTCTGACATGTGAGTGGACATTTATGTTTTATGTTTGTTGGATATTTTGTTTTAAGTTTTGTTTGATATTTTCATTTTATGTTTTCGTTTTACGATATAGTGGTTTGATAATAATGATTCTGGACAATTTGTTTCATGTAATATGAGATTTTCGATTAGGTAATATATGATATGTTTCCGCCACGGTACTTATATGATGTTTATATTTTAAGATTTTGAAACCTCATTGGTACTTGTATAAGGTATTATCCTGCTGTAATGGACCGACTTGCTACTCTATCGACATTATCATGTTCCAGATAATACCCGGCCTTTGCACATGGCCTAGACATTGGGCGCTTAATATGTTCGTCCAGTTGAGTTGGTTAATGGACGCTTGATACGAATTTACAATGATATTGGTTTTTGAATTTGATTTCGTTTACAGAGATTAATTTTACGATATATTTTCGATATCTTTATTTTATAGTTTTTCTGAAAAAAAAAAGTATTTTTAAAAGTTTGTTTTCAAAAAGATTCACTTTTGAAATAGATGTATTTGAAACGCAATTGATTTCGCTTCTAACATCATATGAGCTTTTGATGATATGATATGATATGATTTGTTTCCTCCACGATGCTCTTGTTATGTTTTTATTTATTTTATTGATTTTGACCCACTGTGGTGCTTAATATGGGTTCTGACCATTGGAAAGTGGCTACCTCGTTACCTGATGTCGACATGAGTTTGTTTCATTCATTGTCCAGTCAGGGCGCGTGACTTGGAAAATGGATGCTTGATTAGTTTTATGACGCATTCAGATTCTTTTCTTATATTGTTATGGAAAATTATTTTCAAAATGAATTTAAAGCGATTACTTTATATTTCGCCGATTTTGATAATATATTAGATCGACTGTATATAATTCATTTTATGTTTTATGTTTTCTATTTCTGTTAATGGATGAGATTAATGTTATGACATTCATATTGGATCTGTATGTGTGAACAATTTGGTTGGTGATTTAGATCGTGTGTTGGTAGTTTTGGTTAGGACATCTGTTCGGGTGGAATTCATTTCATACCTATTCTAAAATATGTATGTGTGAATAGTTGGTCTCATCGGTATAAGGTTTGCATAAGTATGATTTGAAATTTTTCGTTCATTTCTAATACACACACATATATAGATACATTAGGATATCACATTAATCGGTTTGCTTTTGTCAATTTTTGGTACGATTATTACATGGAAGATTTAAGATTCTATACAAGCTACGTCTTTGAATTCGTATACATTATGGAAGCTTATGTCTTTCATTTATGTTATATGTTATGTGTATGATTTCAAAGAATTTAGTATAAAAAACTTAGTTAGTTTTGGCATATAAGGTTTAAAGATTGATATCGAGGTACGTTTATTGGACTTATGTATGTAGAAATATTCTGTAATATTTGTATAAGAGAGTCATAAACATGTTATCTATTTATGGAAAGAATCTTTGAGCATATATGGAATCAAGTGTGGTATGGGTAATGGTGATTGGGGTTCTGTATTTAGGGTTATGCTGTTTCAAATGGTTTTGAAATTACTTATTTCAGTATAGCTATGTGGAGTGTTTATATGTTGATTTTCAGTCGAGAGATTCTTATGTGCATAATTCTTTCCCACCCTATTCTCTTTTGTCATTCATGATTACTTATTGAGTTTCATAACTCACAACATAATAATTTGCTAGTTTTTCAAGTTGGCAACTGGATCGATCAACTATTAAGCTTTAAATACTTATGCTCGAGACAAATGATTACCCAAGTTGTAGTCACCCGCTCTAGAGTCATGAGAAGAGTAATATAGTTTAGAAATCGATTTGGCTTTTGTGTATGTTTTGTATCATGCAATACATGTAGTTATATATATATAATTAATGTATTGGTTTGTATGCAGTTATTTGGGCACGAAGCCCTGAGTATTGATGATGTGATTTTATTTTTTTTTGAGTTTGGACTGGAGGTTCTTTTGGTGTATCTGGTGTTCATGACAAGTCATTTTGGTGTTGGGCTTCATTCTAGGTTGTTTAATTTTTAGGGTGTATCATGTCTGATTTTTGTTAGTTTTTTAGTTCAGGGAAACGAGTTATTCTAGACTCTTGACGTTAACGTCCTGCCTATGGTGAGATGTTACAGATTCAAAGCCTGACAATGATAACAACTATTTTTAACAAAAACATCTTTAATGCTACAAACAAGTGCCACACTATTTTTTTCTTCTGTTGATTAAGGCATGGAAAAAAAGAAGTCGAATGGACGGAAAATGCGAGACAACCTTTCAAAAACTAAAGCAATATCTAGTACACCCACCATTAATGGCCAAGCCCATACTTAGAGAAAAACTCTATTTGTACTTATTGGTATCAGCAGAAGCCGTCAACTCAATATTACTGCAAGAATATAGTAAAACACAAAAGTTGATGGATTATACTAGTAAAGCTTTATTATATGTAAGATTAGGTATCCCCTTCATGAACAAATGATTTTGGTATTTGTCATTATGACAAAGAAATTATATCTTTATTTCCAGGTGTATCTCATCGTTGTCCAAGCTAATCACCCCCTCATGTAGATTTTACACAAGCAAGAATTATCGGATTGGCTAATCATATGTTAGTTAAATGAAATGAATGCGACATAGGTTACCGACCTTGTCTAGTCAAATGGTCATCGAGTATGAAAAATGAGATGCACCAGTATGGAAAATATATGTCGATGGAACAGAAAGTGAGCAAGAAAGTGTGGTGGCATCATACTGATGAATGGGTCAAAAGACAAACTCACATACACCCTTAAATTCGATTTTAAAGTTACCAACAATGAAACCGAATATGAGGTTATTCTGGCAGGATTGTGTCTGTGTAAAGAACTCGGGATCATAATAGTGCACATAAAAAATACCTTTAACTTACCATACATCGAATAAATAATAAGTTTCAAGCAAGAGAGCCCAATATGGTGCGTATCTGTCGAAGGTTCACCGATGATAGCAGATATGAATGCAGTCACCTTTGAACATAACACCAAAGAGAAAAATGTTGGGCCGAAGCACTAGCTCAATTAGCTTAATCATTCGATGCAAAATTCCCAAGGATTATCTCATTTGGCTTATTCAGGATAAGAGTATTAGAAAACATCTAGTATTGGAGGTGGCATTAATTGAAGATTGTTGGACACACTCGATTAAGAGATTTATTAAGGAAGGAAAGTTTCCTAAGATACTTATGTTGGTACGGTACATTGTTGAGGTTGTTGCTTTGAGCGCGAATCCTTATCGTATTTATGACATGTTCATGAATACAAATAACCAATTTTCCATAATATTATCCATTTAATGGTAGCATTTCTTATCTTTTATATACATATTCGATCACACTATCATAGTTTGCTAGTTTTGAGGTTGGCAACTAGATCGGTCAGCTATCAAGTTTTGATTATGCTCGAGATAAAGGATTACTCAAGTTGCAGTTACCTGCTGTAGAGTCCTGAGAAGAGTCATATAGATGTTCATGATATGTGTTTTGGTGTTGGGATTCTTTCCAGGTTGTCCAATTTTTAGGGTGGATCATGTCCGATTTTTGTTAGTTGTGTAGCTCAGAGAGACGAGTTATTCCAGTCTCATGCCGATAACGTCATGCTTCAGTTGACGGCTTGTGCCGATACTGACAAGGAAAGTAACTGTTTTAAACAGATTCATCTCTAATGCTATATACAAGTGCCACTAGATTTTTCAGTTGATTAAGGCATGGAAAAAAGAATTCGAATAAATGGAAAATGAGAGACAACCTTTCAATAACTAAAACAATATCTATTTGTACTTATCAGTATCATCACAAGCCGTCAACTTAGTATTAGTAGAATATAGTAAAACTCAAAGGTCGATGAATTATACTAGTAAAGTTTTATTATATGCGAGATTTTGTATCCCCCTCATAAACAAATGACTTTGGCATTGGTCATTATGACAAAGAAATTATGTCTTTATTTACAGGCGTATCTCATCGTTTTCCACACCAATCACCCCGTCAAGTAGATTTTACATGAGCAAGAATTATCGGATCTCCTAATCAAATGTCATTTGAATTAAACGAATGCGACATTGGCTACCGACCTTGTCTAGTCAAATGGTCAACGAGTATGAAAGATGAGATGCACCAGTATGGAAAATATACGTTGATGGATCAATAAGTGAGTAAGGAAGTAAGGTGGCATCATACTCATGAATGGGTCAAAAGAACTCGGGAATCAAAAGAGTTCACATAAAAAATGACCCCCTAACTTACCATACACCGAATCAATAACGAGTTTCAAGCAAAAAAGCCCAGTATGGTGGAATATTTGTCGGAGGTTCACCGATGATAGCAGATATGAATGCAGTCACTTTGAACAAAACATCAAAGAGAAAAATATTGGGCCTATGCACTAGCTCGATTATCTTAATCATTAGATGTAAAATTCCCGATGATTATCTCATTTGAACTTATTCAGGATAAAAGTATTACAAAATATCTAGTGTTGGAGGTGGCATTAGGTAAGGATTTTTGGACACACCCGTTTAAGAGATTTATTAAGGAAGGAAAGTTTCTTAAGATACTTATGTTGGTAGGGTACATTATTGGGGTTGGTGCTCTGAGCGCGAATCCACATCGTATTTATGACATGTTCATGAATACAAATAATCACTTTTTTCCATAATATTATCCATTTAATGGTAGCACTTATTATCTTTTATATACTTATTCGATCTAATTTAGTTTAAATCAAAACTAATTGAGGCTTTGTGATGTATATATTAGACAAACACCCGAGAATATATAGTAGTCACAATTACAAAGAGTCTTATAATTTACATTGAGAGTTGTCACTACATGTAGTATATTCTCAAATAAAGTTCTTGGTCGAGATTTGCTGACACGGGTCGGTTATTAAAATTTATTGAGACTAGTAAATATCGTATATCGATATTTGGTATGTTGGTTTATCTCAATAAGCCATGAGTCTTGGGAAACTCATATAGATATGTAGGTGTTTATTTGTTGAGCATTGAGTGACTTATCGTAAGTATTCCTAATAAATGACACACCAACGTCATTAGGAATCTTCCCGAGTCGAGTAATATATCTGGTTCTTTGACTTGAGATACTGTGTATGTATAAGTGATCCTCCACACTTTGAAAACAGTCACGTCACCAGTCAATCTATACCACACCTCTTCTTATTCGTTGGGAGTGGACATATGCTAATGATATTCTGTGATATATTTAGAGAGGATCTGTCAGTCCCGTGTTCGAGATTTAATCATCCACTTTGTAATATTTAAATCTCTCATCAGAGTACATTCTGGAAACAAGTTTTGAATGACGATTGAGAGATCACAAATATGTCACGCCACATATATGAATAGTACACTTCAGAGATTTAACGTTTTTAATCTATATCTCTGGTATAATTAAGATAGTTTATGACAGATGAACTATACGGTTTGCATAGACCTCGACTTATATGGTTCAGCGTGGTTATCTGTTGTTGTCATAATTTGTGAGTAGGTGAATTATGGACACATAATGTGTTTCGTGACATATATACCTAAACCTATAGAATCTGATTAATAAAGTATACTCGTAAAACACTAGGGCAATTATTTATTCGTAACGTTACACATGCAGAGATATTTTTACATCTAATGTGTATATGTATATGATACATAATATGATTAAATACACATTAGGTCCAATTGAATTTTGACATAAGTCAATAAATAAATAAATAAAATTTAATTAATTTTATATTTATTTATTACAAAATATTCTTGGAATATCCTTGAAAAGCTTATAAGATAAGCTTTATACTTGGCTAAATATTAACCATATATTTATGATACATTCGACATCATTTTTGGCCATATATTAAAAATTGTCAAAATGACTAAAATGCCTCACCCTTTTATAAAACCAATTTTCGACCATTTGGTATATTTGATGGCTTGTAGGAATTTTTCTATGAATTGTTCATGAAATAGAGAGAGAAAATAAGGCTTTATTAGGGTTTAGTCAATTCACCAAAATTAGAGAATGTGGAAGAATAATTGAAAGCAAAAGCTTATATTGGTGAAATTAAGGTAATTTCTAATTATATCTTGTTGAATTTTTTTATTTATGTTTCCAATGGACTATATTTGATATAATTTAGGTTCTTTCATTATTGGATGTTAGTTGATGTATAGAAACTCTAATAGAAACCAATTGATTCTTGTGTAAAATTAATTACCTAATTAATATAATTACGTCAAATTATGGTGGACACCAAATTACCATTCTAGATTTGTTTAATTCACTCATTGGTGACCTAAAATTATTCTTGAGTTACTTTATAGTGGTTGACTATCAGTTGGTAATTAGAGATTTGGATTTGCATGATTTTGACTTAATTAGAAGATTAATTTAATTAATTATGTAATTAGTTCAATTAAGGCTAATTTGTGAATATGAGATGTTGTGGATGAAATTGAATGTTTAATAATGCGTAGGAAAAATTCCCGAAATTTTCGGACTTGTTCCAGAAGTTTTTTGAGAATTTTCGTAAATATCGTATTATGAGTAAGATCGTAATTTACTGAAATTACGATTATTTGGCTATTGATATAATACTCAGTCTATTGATATAATACTCAATCTATTGTAGCAGTCTGTATAATGCGAAGAAAAATTATCAAAGTTTTCATAATAGTTCCATAAGCGTTTTGAGAATTTTTAGTAGAAAACCGCACTATGGGCAAAATGATAATATGTTGAAATTATAGTGATCAAACACAACTACAGTAATTGGATCACTGTAGCAGTGGGCTTCCAGTTCCATGACTGAACTAGTTGTCTGGTTATCATGGTTTCCTGGTTTGGTGAATTAGTAAATCGGTTAATGTGTAATTGCGGAAAGTATTTTCGAAAATTTTATCCTGAGTTTTTATGCGTAATCACTCCCAATATTTGATATTAATGAGTGATTATTGCATAATACGGATAAATTATAGGTATATAATACCAGTTATTTTATTTGGACTGAATATTTTAAAAGTTGATTTCGTCCACCGATGAGCTTTCGCTGCATTTGCCTTAACATAAATATGTTGTTGTTGGTATTCTAACAAACTCATTGATATCGAAAAGTAGGATACATATGTTGGTAGTGGCAAATGTTTACCATGAATAGCTATTCCAAGGGAATTCGCCCGCAAAGAGAAGGACAACTAAAACTTGATAATAAAAACTACACTTAAAGTACCCAACTTACAAACTCATAGTTACCGAGAACTATGGGATAAATGTTGGTAGTGGATTTTGGGCTAAGGCCTTGGGCCCAAGCCCAAACACTCAGTCTTAAAAACTCATTTGGGCAGGCCCAATAGACCTAACGGGCATAAAAAATCCTCAAATCAGGTTGGCAATTTACTCTCAAAACCTAACCTGATAGACCGTATTTAGAGAACAAAAAGTGCCTGACCCAAAGGGCACAAGACATCCTAATCCTATCAGGAAAATGATACTGACTTCTACTAATAATGGAAAAAGATAGGAAATGTATCATAAGACAACAATAAGTCCTAGTAAGATACTTACACGATAGTCTAATTTAAGAAGGATTCGAACCTCATATGCAGTTATAAAAAGAATACTCATTGGCACATTATAGATATCTTAAATTAGAAACAATAACTCGAGCGTCTTAGTGAGTACCTATAATATACACATTTAAAGTATATTTATCATTTCCCCCTTAAATTATGTTCTTCAACGTGTTAAATGCACTAATATTCATTATTTATTATTTAGGATGCATTATATGGATAATTAATTAAAAAAAATAAGTGAAAATCAGAAATTTCTGATTTACACAGTGACTTCCTAATTTTTGCAACCTTCAGTTTTTTACCTATAACTTTTGCATATGGTGTTTAATTGAGGTGATTCAAGTTGCATTAGAAAGAATACTCATTATCTAACACTTTGCAGTCTACGCCAAAGATTGAGTCAAACTATTTCTTGGCCAAAATCGAGCTTTAAATTGATAATTTTGCATTGAGAGTCGGTGTCGTGATATAAAATCTTATGGCACGCCACTAACTAGTTAAAAGCATTCCAGTGCCTTAAAAAAGATTTGTGGCACGCCAAAATATAATAAGTGCAAAATTAATTAGGGAACTTGGTATTTATGATATCTATATGATGAAAATATTTAAGGTTACTTCATATACATTTTTGGGAGGAAAATAAGTATATTTTGAGGCCAAAACACTCACTAAACACATGAACCATTCAAGTTATAAGATTCCATTATCGGTGGGTACGCTTCAGAAGTGCGCTACATAAATTTACAATATTATAACCTGTAATATTATGGAAAAATGAATTGTTTGTATTCATGAATTGGACATAAATACGATCTGGATTAGTGCTCTGAGCACCAACCCTAACAATTTCTCCAACTTGCTCTAGTGTCAATCCACGGTATCATATACACATCTAAATGTGTATCACATACGCATGGCCTTCAAGAGCTGACCTAGCACTCAAGAGGTAGGCAACAACAAGTAGGCCCGCTATAGCATATTGAGTTTGTCCAACAAACCCAAAACGTTTCCCTTAACTAGCATCATTTATATTTTATATAACCTAAGTTATACATCAATATGATTCAGATGCAATATCAATATTATGCAATAGCTATAGAATTGTCCAAGTATTTAAGGATCAAGTCTAAAATACTATGCAGACAACCTGCAAGCACAACACCAATTCAAAACATCTAATTTATAAGGTCACTTTGTAACTTCATAAGTCAATACTTCATAAGTTACAATTAATTCTACTTACACAGTAGAATAATTCGTGACACTCCCACTGTATCTTTTATGACGTAGACCTTCTAACATCATAATTAGTCTCAAAACTAATCAGGCTCTAATGGTTGCAGACTATATTCCCCATGAATAAGAAACTCGTTGTTAATATCTCAAAGATAACATAGAACATGTTTCAGACACATCCTTATGGTCTATAACGTATCAAAATAGTTCGTAACAATTACGATTAAATTGATGTCTTTTAGTCGTACATAATATAGTATTCATTACATCATCATCTTATGATGCATAAGATTGTTTAGATACTCTAATCAATTTCTCTTTCGAGTAAGGAATCATCTTTTATGAAGGATGAACACTATATAAAAGAGACACACTAACTGTCAAACAGTTATATTAACTGTCATACAGATAGTCTTATTATGTCCTATATTAGATCATTTATAATGCACGACTAATAGGAGTATCTCAAAAGTCTCTTAGTTTTATATCATATATAAAACTTTATATCGAATATAACAAAGACTACTCCTACTACTTTCACGGAGAAAAGAAGACTTAGGTAAATCTTTTACCTCATAAACATATCATTATTACATTAATAATGATAATGTCATTAGGATATATAATACTAGAAAGAAATTTGTACGCTCCGACTAACCTTATTAACACATATGCATTCTCTATACTTTGATAAAATCAGACAATCTGAAACATATTAAAATTAGAAAACACAGATTTCTGGAAAGCTCACCTGAGTCTACAATAGGCTCTATAAGCTTGTATATCAAACTGTGATCTTAGCAGAATACAAACTTCAGGGCCATTCTAAATGAACTATTCAAACAAAGAAATCACAATGGATCTTTTATTTGAAGAAACCATTCAGGAATGCCACTTTGTATTCTTTAGCCAAAATATATAGTTTAATCTCAACATTAACCAACAGATCTTTAATTGTTCAATTAGTATGACTAGAGACAAGTTTCCTCAGGATCTATAATAGATTGCTGAGTGTAACGTTTCTCACTATCATACTATAAAGGTCAAATCTTTAATAAGCTCACTTTGCTTTTGCTGCGCAAAAAAATTACACATTTTATGAACGATTCATAACGAAAGCTTAATCAAGTTCAAAACTTGATTGTAGTAAGTTACGAACAATCTTAGATCTATGGTTCAATACTAACTTCCGAAAACGATATCAAATATCGCTCCCACTATAAGTTATAGGATAATTTTCTTCGATAAGAAAATAACAGAACCATTAAGTATCAAATACTTCGCAAATGATTCTGACATCCTATTGGACTTATATAGAAGCTGTCTAAGGGTTTTTAATCTTATTAATTACGTAGTTCCATTTATAGTTTATCACTCTCACAATTAACTTCAATAAGTCAAGTATTTTCTACAATCGTTAACATCAAATGTTACACACCAAGTAATAAAACAATTTTATTACTCGGGATCGTAGAAAATATATTCTATCAAATAGAATACAATACTCTATTAAATAGAATAAATGATAAACTTTTACTTGTGCCTCCGAGGCGCAAGTACTTTTCAATTATATAACCATAATACAAAAGAAAGAATTAAATATCAAACTTTTCAAGATTCAAATTTTCTATTTATACATATCATATACGTAACTGTAGAAAATAATGTAACATTAATTAAAAGGACGAATTAGAGTTACTGGATCATATCCCAAAAAGTATTGAAACTAATTTGGTAACACTCAATATCAAATGAATCAAATCATATAAGATTCGATTTCTCCCACTGACCAATTCCATCACGATGGAATCGTAAAAGAATAATATTGAGTAAGAATCATATTCATTTAATAACCTTAGAACTAATTGCCATAAATTCATATGTTTGATCATATCACACATCTTTGAACAATTCAAAAACTCACGATGAATTTTAATGATATAGTTTTCAAAACTTCAAATGGAATATCTTTGAACCAGTCAAAATATTCTATTCGCGTTTCGTCATAAACATATTAAAAGTTCTAGAACCATTCAAGACGTTCAATATGTGTTCTTTTAGAAATACGTAAGTAAGTCATGACAACTCATTAACCAAGTTATGAAGTAAAGAAAACTATCCAATGCAATTTCTAATTCATGAAACTACATACATCTAATGTATTAGTTTAATAAATCTGTGGTCCAATGACGATCATTGGTTAAATGTGATTTAATCACTTCCTAAATACAATATTCATTAAATGGATAAGGATATATGGTGTGATCTCATATCAGACCATCCTTTTGTTGGGGTTGGTGCTCAGAGCGCCAATTCCCGGTTGTTTTTCTGTTGAATACTTCTGTAAAACATTATTATTATGAATAATATATGCAGTTTCTATAATATAATCTATCTTTCTAATATGGTAAAGACGTAATGACCCTAGAATGATTAGTCATGATACAGTTGCAAAAGCGTCGCAACGGACATTGAGAAGTATCATGACGTTGTCATTCTCAGACAGTTCATGGTCAAGGTTTACACTACTTGGTCAGTATAGTAAACCCGTTGAGACCGGTACATGTCGTATATTGGAATATATGATTCCAATGGTTTCTCAATGAACCATTAGTCTTGGAGACTAGTATAGACGTGTAGGTGTTTATAGCGGATAAACACTGAACGACTCACCGAAGATTCTTAATGGATGGTACACCAGCGTCAATAAGGATCTTCTTGGGTTGAGTAGCACTTGTGATTCTTAGACTTGAGATGCCATTGTGGGCACATGAGACATCTTCTACACTTAGACGGCAGTCACGTCACCGATCTATTTAGATCAGACCTCCGCATGTTCGTTGGGTGTAGATAGATCCTCAGGGTGTCCTATGTGTATCCAGATAGGATCCGTCAGTTCTGTGTATCAGAGCATAGGTAGTCCATATGATTAGCAATCAGATAAAACCATGGGCCCGTGGTAAAGTTTAGAAGCTAGTTCTAAACATTCTTTTAGAGATTGCTAATAGAATAGTCGACTGGATAATCCTGATAGAGATTTGACGTTTACATCTATATCTCTGGGATTTATCCGGATACCTGTGACGGAGGAATTATACATTTTCCATGACCTCGACCTGTATGGTTCAGCGAGATTATCCGTGATCGTCATAATCTACGGGTGGATAGATTATGGACACGAAATTAGATTTCGTGACGGATATACCTGAATCTAGAGAGTCTCAATAATGAAACATAATCGTAGAGCACTAGAGCAACATTAATAAATAATATTGATTATTTATAAAGTCGTTTAAAGGTTAAACGCAAGATACGTGCTAAAAGGACTAGATAGTCATTTGCCTAATTATTGTGTATTTACATTTAATACTTGATTAATTTAAATACACATTAATTAATAGTGAAAATGAGTTATTTGACTTATATCCTAAATGAATATATGTTTTTAACATTTAATGTAAATATTATACATATATTTAATATATTTGTATTTGATTAATTAATTAATTATTTAATTGTTAAATGATTAAATTAATTAAAATATAAATATCTTACATTAGGATATATTAAGTAAATGATGTTAGTTGCTTTTGTTGACTTAAATAAATATCTAATAAAGTTGTATTAAGATATTTATACAAGTTGATAACATAATTTTGAAATGAAATTGAAATGAAAAATCTTGATATATGTTTGTGAATTTCGGCCAAAGGCCATTTGTGCACAAGTATATATTGTTTTCATTTTTTCATTTCATAATAACCTAATACACTTTAAACAAAAAGAAACTCCATTGAAGAGACTTAAAGGAAGCTTGAGAAAGAAAGAAAGATCAAAGAAAAGCTTGATTTTAGTCAGTTTTTTCCAACTTGCTATTAGTAAGGAAATTGTTCCTTAGGATCTAGGCTTTAATATATGATATCCTTAGGTTATTTCTTTCTTTGTTCCTTGTGGATTTTGTTGATGGAAGTTTTGATGGAGGTGTAAAGCATGTGTGATGAAGGAAGTGTATGACTATTGTAGTAATAAACTTTCTTTTAAGGTTTTGGAAACCATGTTGCTAATCTAGAGTTATTGACCCACTCTTAAATGACCTAGATTTGATCTTTAGTTGTTTCATTGTGTTGAGACTTGGATTGGATGGAAGAATGATGATTGAAGTAATTGATTTAATGTATTTGGTCTAATTTGTCCAATTTGTGGAAATTGAAAAATTAGGGTTCATGACCAATTCCAAATTTGGGGCTTTTCATATATGTTGTGTATTTGTGTGTGTATATGATGCATATAAATTTTCATGTTCATTGGATTACATTTAGATGTGTTTTGAGACATGAAATGACAAAAGGCACAATATTGCACCTTGGAAGGGGCTCACGGCTTTGGATGAGAATTTGGGGATTTTGGTGTTTTGATGTTTTGAACATCATAAGTTCATCTTAGAAATGATTTAGAATCATTCAAAATTGATTAGATCAATTCCGGACTAAAATGGACAAAATATCAAAGTAAGGGTAATTTGGTAAATTCACTTAAATATGATTTATTGAATTTTATTTCATAATTTGATTATTGGAATATTAAATAAATATGTTTATTTAATTAATCCGAGAAATTTTTGAAATCTGAAAATCGGATTTTCACCGCTTCCGCTGCGTTACCGGATTAACCCCTGAAAACCCCTACAAAATGGTATCAGAGCTAGTCTGATTCTAGGCCACCTAAAATGATTAGCCTTCATTGAATCAATGTTTAATCATGTTTTCTTGACTTTATGCATGCTTATTAGGATCTAAATTGGTTAGATTTAGGGTGTATGACACTTAGCGGAAAATCCCTAATTAATAAGGTTTGAATGTAATTATGTATTTGATGCATGTTATATGGTCCGTCTTGTCAATACGGTTTATGAATACTTCTTTGTGACTACATCCGAGACCGTGCCTCTGCTGTGAGGATGTAGCCGATAAAGATTTATTTATACCGGATGTATATTAGATACTAGGTAAATTCAAGTAAAAGCGTAATTCTGAACGTGCCCTAGCTGTCAAGATTACGTAAGTAACTTGAGTTTATCATTGACGAGTTTAACCTTGGTACGTCTCCTTGTGGGCCTGCCTTCGCAGCGACAACGAGAAACGGCCAGGACCGGATACTTAGGAGTCATTAATGAATGATTGACAAATGAGTTGTCTACTTGATGAATATACGTAGGCGAGACCGTGCTGTTGGAGTTTCTATAGGTCCCAAGATCAAAACTCAAGCATGAATCACAAGTGAATACAACGACGAAAGTGCGGAATACTTACATCGAGCGGTTGAGCGACGATTTGGGCAACAAAAATTCGAATTCTGCTCACTTTTTCAAGGCAGTGGGCTGCTGTGAATAGTGAATTTCGCCCCTTATCTTCAAGATTTGAAGCTCCAAGCTTCATCATTTGAATCCCGGCTCATGGGTGGACTTCCCTATCACCTTCGCATTGATCTCGGAGTGTGCTAGCACTCTTGTTTTTGCATCAAAAACGCACTTGCTTCCCTTTACTGCTCACTGTTTTTGCCCAGCCAAAACAGAACAGAAATGGCATGAAAGAGAGGAAGAATGAGAAGAAGAGAGAGAGGAGGGAAAATGTATTATGCGTATTTGGTGATTACCAAAGTGTATCTAATACACTTGAAATGAAATTCATTTCATTTTAAACACATTTGGCTTTAATTGCCAACCACACACATCACTCATCACATCACTCAAGTCACATCAATTAATCAAGTCACATCACTCAAAGTGACAAGTGATTTGACGCTTGATGCGACTAGCGATTTGACGCTTGATTTGACGTGCCGCACTCGAATTCCAAATGCGAATGCGCTCGCAAATAATCTCGGGCTCGGATTCGCTAATTCTAAATTAACGAATTTTCCGTCGCGTCGTAATTAAATGATTACGCCTAGCGAGATCACTATTCACGTCGCTAACGAATTAATTCTAAATTAATTCGCTCGCCCGAATTAAAATATAATTTTAATTCCGCGTCGAAATCCAATTTCGTTTAATATATCAAATATATTAATTATTCGATTAATTCTAAATTAATCATTCTCTCTCTTTAAATTGATATTTTATCCCAGATAAAATATCTCTGTAATTAATCCCAGATTAATTTTCTCTCTCATCATATTAATCCCAGATTAATAAAAGTGCGAGTCATACGTCATCGATGAATCTTTGGGAAGCGACCCATGAGATCCCCGGATATGTTGGTAGTCAAATCGGTCATCGGACTATCTGAACACGTGAGTACCAAGTACTACGTTTTACCGATTTACAAGACAAGGTTGGCTTCTAGCAAAGCACCAAGTCTACCCAATTCTCCGGACATATCCATCTAAGAATATTTAAGATCTGTATCAAGCGTAGTATACCAAGTATTGTGTATATCGGCCCAGTATCGGATAGTCACGTGCTAGGGCTGGGGCTGGATAAGTGTCTGCCCCGTCCGAATCACATGTCGGATGTCTGGTAACTAGTCTCTATAATCGGATATGCATGACCTAGTCATAATATCCCGATGGTTGCGCAACACTTAAGAGCACTAATATCGTATCATGCGTGACATCATCTCCACTATGACTGAAGTTATACTTCCGTCTTGACATCACACCCAATACTCTACGATTCTCAATATACCCAGCAGTTGGCGTACACAGAACCGGTTAGAGTCCTAGACGACCTCAACTAAAGTATATTTATTGTCGTAAGCATTAGCGGTGCAAGTCTTAGGTTAAGACCAAATACACCTACCCTGATGTCGGACTCCCATAGACACATAGTCATAATACCAATGGGATTCCGAGGGGTCTATCCAGAGCGAAGCTGTTTCCCGTACCATCAGTGAAACACAACCTCCTATCGCACTTGCATAAGTATCCAATACTTAAATATATGAGAACTATGCCGTTGTGCCCTCACAACACGCACAAGTGCAATACTAGCCTATTCCGCATTATCGATGTCCTGTCTCGATAATACTCCGGCTAGGGATATTTAATGATTAATCCTTCGTGGACTGATATTGTCTCATATCATTCTCAATCCAGGAACTAATCATATGGACCTCTCTTCATTTATATATCTATGGTGATCTAATCACAAACGATGAGAGTGCAATTTCCTTGTCACATAGTTAATTTGTACAACAACACCGTGATCTGTACAAATAGTGACGTTATGGGTCATAACTGTCCAACACGTGCCTCTGCTGTGAGTCAAAATATATTCACGGGATCCACTTTTCACTATTAGTATTTAATTTAATTATTAAATATTTGTATTCTGTTTTGGGATTACAGTATTGAATGATTTAGTGGGAGGGGCATATTAGATTAAAAATCCATGATCTAGTTTATGCTTTTGATATTATATGAAACTGCTTTATTTCTGCTAACCGTTTTTCGTGATCTATATGATAGATTGGCGATGGCGGCACAATCCACAAATCAGTTTGCGCGTATGCTTGATGCGAACAAACTGAAAGGCGCTGAGAACTTTGCAGACTGGGAATTGGATTTGAGGATTGTCCTCGATTCCGAAAAGCTGGGTTATGTTCTTGAGGGTCCGTTGCCCCTTGCAGTGGGTACGGATGCTTCGGAGGAGGAACGCCAAGTTTTTGAAACTTGGAAGGATGATGATTTAAGGGTTAAATCATACATCCTTAGTTCACTTTCTCCGAAACTCAAGCAACAGTACTATGATATGTTAGATTCCTATAGTATGATGACGCGATTGAGTCAATCGTTTGAGAACCAAGAACAAGTGATTGTTCACAAAGTCGCCATGGAACTGTTCCATGCGCGTCTGGATGAGGGGCAGAGTGTTAGCCCACATGTTCTTCAGATGATCGATTTGATCGATCAATTGAGGCAACATAATCTCATCTTGAATGACATTCTCGGTAGGAGTGTCATTCTTGGTTCACTACCAGCTTCATTTCGCCAGTTCGTGATGTACTTCAACATGCACGGGACTGTCTGTACCTACCAGGAGCTACATAAGATGTTGCTCACGGCAGAAGAGGACCTTAAGAAGGGAGTACCGACTCGCCCTCCTAGAACTACTTCTCTTTCGGCTTCTTCCCAAGGATGGTCCAAGGGAAAGAAAAGAAAGGCAAGAAGAAGAAGAAGGCTTTTGGTCCTCAACAACAGGCGAAGATTGCAAAGCCCAAAAGGGCTTCTGAAGACAAATGCCACCACTGCGGCAAAGTCGGGCACTGGAAAAGGAACTATCCTGATTACATTGCCCAGCTGAGGAGAGACAGAGCTTCTACATCAGGTACTTTTATTTTTCCAGTTATTGATTTATCTTTGGCTTGTGAAGCCGTTACATCCAGCTGGATTTTAGATTCTGCTTGTCCCATTCACATTTGCAATTCGTTGCAGGTGCTGAAGGAAAGTAGGAAACTGAAGCCTGGAGAGATGCAATTGCGGTTCGGGAGTGGAGACTCTTTGGATGCAGTTGCAGTGGGAGTATGCGAGATCTCATTGCCGAATGGGACACTTTTGTTATATGACTGTCATTTTGTACCGGGATGTGTCGCAAATATTATATCACTTTTTGTATTAGATACAGAAGGCTTTTGTATTAATATTAAGAATAGTTCTTTGTATTTATATGATAAAAATAATATTCAGATCCTTTGTTGTCCAAACCAGCATGGTCATTATACATTGCAAACTTCAAAAGATATATTAAATACTGGAGTTAATAAACGTAGTTTACCTGTAATTAATAATACTGAACTTTGGCATATGAGACTTGGTCACATTGGCGTTAAACGCCTTACCCATTGGTTAGGAATGGTTTGATATCAGATCTTACCATTGAATCCTATCCAACTTGTGAATCCTGTATTCAGGGTAAGATGACCAAAGCCCCATTTTCTGGTGTTGGACACCGCGCCACTAACTTACTGGAACTCGTACATTCTGATGTATGTGGTCCACTAAGTCAAACTGCTCACAGTGGTTATTCGTACTTCGTTACCTTTACCGATGATTTGTCACGGTACGGTTATGTGTATTTGATGCGACATAAATCGGAAACCTTTGAAAAGTTCAAAGAGTTCCGAAATGAAGTAGAAAAACAAACTGGTAAATATATTAAATGTCTTCGATCAGATCGAGACGGTGAATATATGAGTGGTGAGTTCATGGATTATATGAAGGAGAATGAGATTCTCGCTCAATATACTCCTCCAGGTACACCACAACACAATGGTGTATCTGAAAGGAGAAATCGGACTTTATTGGATATGGTCCGATCGATGTTAAGTTTCACAGATTTGCCCTATTACTTATGGGGTTACTCTCTCTTAACAGCCGCACATCTTTTGAATAAGATTCCTTCAAAGGCTGTTCCTACGACACCGTATCAGATATGGTTCGGTAGGAGACCAAATCTTAATTATATTAAGGTTTGGGGTTGTCCTGCCTATGTCAGGGTGACTCAGCAAGATAAGCTTTCGCCTCGAGGGCAAAAATTTAGGTTTGTTGGATATCCTTCGAATACGAGGGGATATCTGTTCTATGATACCGAGCATCGAAATGTGTTCGTAGCTCGCTTCGCAAATTTCTAGAAGTAGATTTTTGTCAGAAGGTGGTAATCATAGACAGGTTGAGCTTGATGAAGTCCAACCTGAAAACAACGAACCAACGGAGGAACCTGAAGTTCAAATAGATGAAGGACCTTCAACACACACACTCCATAGGTCGGAAATGGTATCTAGACCTCCTGAACGCTTGTATTTGATACAAGAAAAGAGTCTGGATGTTCTCTTAGTTGAAGAGACAGATCCTTTCACCTATAGAGAATCGATGTTGGACATCGACTCCGTGAAATGGCAAAGTGCCATGAAATCCGAGATAGACTCAATGCATGAAAATCAAGTTTGGGACTTGATTCCGCTTCCCGAAGGAATTGTTCATATCGGTTGTAAATGGGTTTACAAGAGGAAGCGCGGGCCTGATGGTAAGGTTGAAACTTACAAGGCCCGACTGGTAGCAAAAGGTTACACGCAGCGACCTGGCGTCGACTACGATGAAACTTTTTCACCAGTGCAATGCTTAAGTCTATCCGGATTTTGCTTTCTATAGCTGCGTATCATGACTACGAGATTTGGAAAATGGATGTCAAAACGGCTTTTCTAAATGGATTTCTTGATGAAGAAATCTATATGGAACAGCCGGAAGGTTTCGCGTCCAGCGAAACCTCGGGTATGGTAAGCTTAAGAAGTCCATTTATGGACTTAAACAAGCTTCACGAAGAATCTTCGATTCGATGAGATTATTAGATCGTCTGGTTTTCTCAAGAATTCGGAAGAATCCTGTGTGTATCAGAAGGCCAGTGGGAGCATGGTCGTATTTTTAGTCCTATATGTTGATGACATCCTAATCATTGGGAATGATTTAGGTATGTTGCAAAGCGTGAAAGCGTACCTCTGTAAGAATTTCTCCATGAAGGACCTGGGAGAAGCTTCCTATGTTTTAGGGATAAAACTCTATAGAGATAGACAAAGGGCTGATTGGGTTATCCCAATCAACGTACATAGATAAGATCTTGGAACGGTATAGCTTTGGTAACTGTAAGACAGCAAACATACCGTTCAGACATGGGATTCATCTTTCAAGAAGATGTGTCCACAAACAGAAGATGAGAAGGTTAGAATGTCTAACCAACCTTATGCTTCGTGTTTGGGTAGCATAATGTATGCCATGTTATGTACGAGGCCTGATATCAGTTTCGCTGTTAGCGTAACTAGTCGATATCAGTCCAATCCAGGTAATGACCATTGGATGGCCATTAAACATATCCTAAAGTATCTTAAAGGTACTAAGGATAAGTTAATAGTTATGGAGGAAACGAACTGCAGGTTAATGGGTATACAGACTCCGATTTCCAATCGGATCCCGATGATAGAAAGTCTACATCTGGATTTGTCTTTACCCTTAACGGAGGTGCAGTTTGTTGGAAGAGTTCCAAACAGGGATCGACAGCTGATTCCACCACTGAGGCGGAATATATTGCAGCTTCTGAAGCTGCAAAAGAGGCTGTGTGGATAAAGAACTTTATCACAGAATTGGGAGTTGTCCCAAGTATCGAGAATGCGATTCCGTTATACTGTGATAATACTGGAGCCATTGCGCAAGCAAAGGAACCGAGGGCGCATCAGAAGTCGAAGCATGTGGAACGCAAGTACCACATCATTCGAGAGATCGTGTCGCGAGGGGATATTGTCGTGTGCAAGGTACCGAGTGAAGATAGTAGCAGACCCGCTGACGAAGGCCATACCTCCGAAGCTGTTTGATAAACACGTGGAGTCGATGGGTATTAGATACAATCGATATTGGCACTAGAGCAAGTGGGAGATTTTGTTGGGGTTGGTGCTCAGAGCGCCAATTCCCGGTTGTATTTCTGTTAAATACTTCTGTAAAACATTATTATTATGAATAATATATGCAGTTTCTATAATATAATCTATCTTTCTATATGGTAAAGACGTAATGACCCTAGAATGATTAGTCATGATACAGTTGCAAAAGCGTCGCAACGGACATTGAGAGTATCATGACGTTGTCATTCTCAGACAGTTCCTGGTCAAGGTTTACACTACTTGGTCAGTATAGTAAACCCGTTGAGACCGGTACATGTCGTATACTGGAATATATGATTCCAATGGTTTCTCAATGAACCATAGTCTTGGAGACTAGTATAGACGTGTAGGTGTTTATAGCGGATAAACACTGAACGACTCACCGAAGATTCTTAATGGATGGTACACCAGCGTCAATAAGAATCTTCTTGGGTTGAGTAGCACTTGTGATTCTTAGACTTGAGATGCCATTGTGGGCACATGAGACATCTTCTACACTTAGATGGCAGTCACGTCACCGATCTATTTAGATCAGACCTCCGCCTGTTCGTTGGGTGTAGATAGATCCTCAGGGTGTCCTATGTGTATCAAGATAGGATCCGTCAGTTCTGTGTATCAGAGCATAGGTAGTCCATATGATTAGCAATCAGATAAAACCATGGGCCCGTGGTAAAGTTTAGAAGCTAGTTCTAAACATTCTTTTAGAGATTGCTAATAGAATAGTCGACTGGATAATCCCGATAGAGATTTGACGTTTACATCTATATCTCTGGGATTTATCCGGATACCTGTGACGGAGGAATTATACATTTGCCATGACCTCGACCTGTATGGTTCAGCGAGATTATCCGTGATCGTCATAATCTACGGGTGGATAGATTATGGACACGAAATTAGATTTCGTGACGGATATACCTGAATCTAGAGAGTCTCAATAATGAAACATACTCGTAGAGCACTAGAGAAACATTAATAAATAATATTGATTATTTATAAAGTCGTTTAAAGGTTAAACGCAAGATACGTGCTAAAAGGACTAGATAGTCATTTGCCTAATTATTGTGTATTTACATTAATACTTGATTAATTTAAATACACATTAATTAATAGTCAAAATGAGTTATTTGACTTATATCCTAAATGAATATATGTTTTTAATATTTAATGTAAATATTATACATATATTTAATATATTTGTATTTGATTAATTAATTAATAATTGTTGTAAATGATTAAATTAATTAAAATATAAATATCTTACATTAGGATATATTAAGTAAATGATGTTAGTTGCTTTTGTTGACTTAAATAAATATCTAATAAAGTTGTATAAGATATTTATGCAAGTTGATAACATAATTTTGAAATGAAATTGAAATGAAAAATCTGATATATGTTTTGTGAATTTCGGCCAAAGGCCATTGTGCACGTATATATTGTTTTCATTTTTTCATTTCTAATAACCCTAATACACTTTAACAAAAGAAACTCCATTGAAGAGACTTAAAGGAAGCTTGAGAGAAAGAAGATCAAAGAAAAGCTTGATTTTAGTAAGTTTTTTCCAACTTGCTATTAGTAAGGAAATTGTTCCTTAGGATCTAGGCTTTAATGTATGATATCTTAGGTTTTCTTTCTTTTTTCCTTGTGGTTTTTGTTGATGGAAGTTTTGATAGAGTTGTAAAGCATGTGTGATGAAGGAAATGTATGACTATTGTAGTAATAATAAGCTTTCTTTTAAGGTTTTTGGAAACCATGTTGCTAATCTAGAGTTATTGACCCACTCTTAAATGACCTAGATTTGATCTTGAGTTGTTTCATTGTGTTGAGACTTGGATTGGATGGAAGAATGATGATTGAAGTAATTGATTTAATGTATTTGGTCTAATTTGTGGAAATTGAAAAATTAGGGTTCATGACCAATTCCAAATTTGGGGATTTTCATATATGTTGTGTATTTGTGTGTGTATATGATGCATATAAAGTTTCATGTTCATTGGATTACATTTAGATGTTTTTTGAGACATGAAATGACAAAAGGCACAAATTGCACCTTGGAATGGGCTCACTCGGCTTTGGATGAGAATTTGGGGATTTTGGTGCTTTTGGTGTTTTTATGTTTTGAACATCATAAGTTCATCTTAGAAATGATTTAGAATCATTCAAAATTGATTAGATCAATTTCGGACTAAAATGGACAAAATATCAAAGTAAGGTAATTTGGTAAATTCACTAAATATGATTTATTGAATTTTATTTCATAATTTGATTATTGGAATATTAAATAAATATGTTTATTTAATTAATCCGAGAAAAAGTTTTGAAATCTGAAAATCGGATTTTCACCGCTTCCGCTGCGTTACCGGATTAACCCCTGAAAAACCCCTACACCTACAACCTTTACCATACAGAATACGCATTTAAGGTTAGGGAGAAAAATCTCATTGCTGGGATGTATGCCCTAGAGCTAAATGAGATGTAAACGGTTTTCTTTTGCATAGAATAAAATGATGCATTATTCATTCTATCAAAAATTGTTTGTTTTAAATTTTTCGCATATTGATATCTTCATAAATACATAGATTACTTATGTACCCCCATCAGACTTGGTGCATGAGTGTCATGCACCAGAGGATATCAAGTATGAGTTAGTAATCTTAAATAGTCCATAGAGATCAAATAAACCGGTACTTTGTTTGTGGTTTATCTATATTTGCGGTCCATTCTATATTTGGATGGCGATCTTATCCGGATCGTCCATGTAGTGACATGAGAATGGAATGCACCTTATATGATGTGATCATATAGGACTGGACCCAGATGAAATGACATCTTATAATCCGTAAACAAAGAAAATTCATTTCGATATACTTGATGGTCAAATATGGGTTTGATCTTAATCCGAGTGTATTACGAACTCCTGCATGGCGGGATTCCTTTGATTTACAAAGGTGAGTTGGTGTAGCAATCCAACCATAACTACGTACTTTGGGGCATAGTCTGTATGTAGCTGGGGCGTTTTTACATGAGACATGAATTCCACTCCTCTTGAGAGAATAGATGTATATGGATATATAGGGGCATATAGAAATGATATAATAAAACAAGGAAGTATTTGATGGATATGGACGAGTAAGAGAATTGCAAACTCATAATCTTTCTATTCGTTATAGAAAGAACTTTACTCATTCCTTCAAGAGTAGTAGTATCTCTCTTAAGGGTTGATTCGGTACTTGAACGATTAGAGCGCTCAAGTCTTTCTATTACGAATAGAAAGATTAATATTCATAACAGTTATGAATGAATCGTTCATTAGAGAATCAATGGTACTTAAGGTAAAAATAATTAGAAGGGTATAACGGACATTATGACCCGCTCTAATTACGAGATATTCGTGAAGGATCAATTCGTATGCAATGACTATATCGGTGGACACCGACTTGGTTCGGCTTAATATTTCATCTACGGCAACGAGAGTGCAACTTCGGGTTTTTAGTGGAATAACCCGGAGTTAATAATTCAGAATATTTAATTAAGAGCTTAATTAATATTTCGAGATTATTGGAGCTCAGAACCGTAGGTCCACTTGGTCCCCGTGCTAGCTCGATTTACTATAGCGGAGCTAATATAATTGGATGGTCCAATTATATACTCACAAAAGGAATAAATATTATTAATATGATTAATAATAATTATATCACACATGAGACTTTATATTAAAAGTTAATATAAAGTATTAATAATTATATATGATAATTATTAAATTAGAATATTAAATTATATATGATATAATTTAATAAGGCTAAGAATTATTACCAAGGTAGGATTCCTTATTGGATAAGGAATATGATTTGTTTGTTTGGAAACAAAATCAAATCCTAATTAAAACCCTCATTGGCCGAAATTCCTAGTCTTTTATTAGGATAGGATTTGTTTGTTTAAAACAAAAATCAAATCCTTATTACCCTACCATGGCCGAAAATTAAGAGTCCAAATGGAGTAGGATTTGTTTATTTTGGAAGCAAAAATCAAACAAGGAATCCTATACCCCTTGGCCGAATTCCATAGAGATTGGGAGACTAGTTGTTGATTTTTTTATGAAACAAATTAACCATAAGTATAAAAGATAATTATGATTTATTTTTAATACACAAGTCATTAGAACCCTAGCCTCCATCTCCTTCTCCAAGCTCTCAAGAGTTGAGAATTCTTTTTCGGTGTGTGTGATTATTCTCTAAACCGTTTAGAGATTAATTTGTGAGTGTAGCCCACACTACTCTCCGTTAGTGTCGAGACATAGTTCGGAAGACCTCGTGACGTTGAAAAGACTCTTCTAACCCTCAATACAAGTCACGGTAGTGGGCAATTTCTCAGCCCACTGCCGCACGCATCATCATCCCCAGGGAGCTCGGTTTTGTTTGGTTTTCATTCGGGATTTTGGGAAACACTTTGGGATAATTTTAGGGCTGTGTTAGGATTGATTTTTGAAGAAAATCAGATCTGAAACTTACCAGCAAGTTGCGCAAAAACTGAAAAAATAAGTGCAGTTCGCGCGTGTAACGATTCCAAACAGTCCGCTATTTCACTGCAGTTTAAGGGGCTGTTCGGGGCTATTTCGGCTGAAAGTTTGTCAAAACATCAGTGAATCACTGGTAAGGTTCGGCCAAGCAAGGGAAGAGCAGAAAAATTTTTCAAGTTCGGTTCGTGAGCCTAATCGCTTCCGCTGCGCGAGGGAAAGCGTTTCCTACAATTGGCATCAAGAGCGAGGTTGAAAAGTGCTCTTAACCCTTCACTTTTTCATTTAAAGTTTCTGTTTTAATATGTTTATATGAGTTATAAATATGATATGCATGTTTAGATGAGTGGGCACATTGTGATATTCATGTGATGAATGGTTTTGTTATTTCATGTGATGAATGGATTTTGCATTGGTCGTAAATTTTTCTGGCTCTTATTTTTGTAGTTGGTTTTGGTTTTGGGATGTAAGGCCATAAGGCCATTGTTTATATTTGTTGTAATTTTAATTTTCAATGTAAAGTTTCAATTCTTTGTAATTTGGAGCACCGAAGTCGCAAAGAGAGCCAACACCACTTTGGAGCGGGATTTGAAGGCCAAGGAATGCCTTGGTGAATCTTTTGTACTAATTAGATTAGTATAGGAAAAATAAGAGCCCGGTCAATGCAAATAATTTTTATTATGTTATATGTATGTTTATTTCGAATTGTTTGAATAACATGTCATATAGCCTAGGGTGCCCACTCGTGCATTTTACTTGCCATAACATGTCATAGATGCATTATCATTATAGACATAAAATTATGATTTTATGTAATTTAAAATGTTTAAGTTAGAAAATGATATGCATTGAAATCATTAATTAGATTAATGGGAAAAGTGTCTAAAACTTGAATTCTAATATATTGGACTTAATTGGTGCATAATAAATTCCATTGGTATATAGGATGGAAACCCGGATATAAATTCCATAGCCGATTCCGTATGGACGGAAAATGGTCTGCACTCGGGATACAATTCCACGTACCATTGAATTTTATAACGCACTAAGATTTATTAAAATGTTTAATTAAAATTTTGACCATTTAGAATTCCATGTTTTTAGACTTTAAGTGCCTAGTATTTTAAGGGTTAAAATATTGTAGCTCACTTATACCACTCTAATTAAATTAGTTTAATAGAGTAAAACTGTTAGTAGAGACTAATAGAATATTAGTGACACAATTTTAATAGTTAAAATTGATTAGCTCACTTATGACAAACTAGTGTAAATAACAATTATGATTTAGCCGCCATAAGTTTATCCACACTAGTTAGGATAAAATTTAGATATTTTAGATAGAAACCTTAAGTTTAAAATAGTGAGTGGAGAGAGGGATATACGACAGTACATCCCGCGATCTCCGTTGTTAGTCCAAAAACGTGAGATTCAAAAGGCGCCTCGAGACGGCTTATTTTCGTCCCCCTACGGATGGTGTCCATTTTGGGTCAATATCAAGTTTGGGTTCCGAAAGGATAGAGATTCTAGATGTATCTTGTGAACTGACCTACCCTACGGCGGCACTTCACTCGTTAAGTCAAAGAATCCCGAAACGGCGGGTTACACTCACAAAGGAATAATTAACTGTTAATGAAATTCCTTGATCAAATAAAACGGTAGTTGTTTAATATAGGAATAAAAGTTATTCCCGCATATATTAAACAGCTGAGATTGTCTCAATCCATCATGCGAGTACTTGACCTACCCTACGGCGGCACTTACTTGTGGGATGATGATCTCCGTGGCATAGTAATTCTTTTAGGTTTCTTATTCATTATTCATGGTTCATGCATCATGTTTAATTTTTATGCCAAAATTCTTTGATGATTTTAATATGCGATGAATGAATGTTAAATGCATGTTTATTTTATTTTCAGCCATGGTTTCTCCAATTATTTCCATTCTCTCAAATGATAAGTTGACCGGAGAAAATTATGTAAAATGGAAAAGTAACATGAACTTATCCTGGTCTGTGAAGACCTAAAGTTTGTCCTGACGGAGGAACGTCCTCCTGAGCCGGCCAGAAATGCCGGCCAAGCTGTGCGCGATACCTATCAGAAATGGGTCGCAACAAATGAGAAAGCCCGCTGCTACTTGCTAGCAGGGATGTCTGAGGTTCTTGCTGCAAAGCATGAACCTATGGCTCTAACATCACAGATGATGGAGTCATTGCAGGGCATGTTTGGGCAACCTTCGGAGCGTCAACGCCATGAGGCATGGTCTCGGTGATGACTGCTAGGATGAAGGATGGGACATAAGTCCGAGAGCATGTCTTAAGGATGTTGACTTATCTCAATAATGATGAAACCCATGGAGCTCGTATTGACGAGCGTAGCCAGGTGACTATGATCATGGAAACTCTTCCGAAGAGTTTCTTTCAGTTTAAGAGCAACTATGTTATTAACAAGTTGACTTTTACTTTGACCCAACTGTTAAATGAGCTCACCCATTACGAGTCAATGCTAGTGGATCCTCGTAAATCCAGTGTAGAGGCAAATGTTGCCGAATCTTCTAAATCTGCAAAGAAGAAGAAGAAATGCACTGGAAAGGCTAAAGGTAAAGCCATGAAAAATAAGAACAAGAATGGCTCCAAGGATTCCAAGCCCAAAGGAAAATGTTTCAATTGCGACAAGAATGGGCATTGGAAAAGGAACTGTCCTAAGTACCTTGCTGAGCTAAAGGAGAAAAAGGAAACAGATAAATATGATTTACTCGTTATTGAATCTCTATTGGTGGAGGATGACAAATCCGCTTGGATTATTGATTCCGGGGCCACTAACCATGTTTGTTCTTCTTTACAGCTACTTGATTCATGGAGGGACCTTGCTGAAGGTGACTACACCATGAGAGTCGGGACAGGGGATGCCGTTTCAGCAAGAGCAGTGGGGAGTTTCTAGTTTAAGTTTTATTAATAATAGTTATTTAAATTTGAACGATGTGTTATTCATTCCTGGTTTCCGCAGGAATCTGATTTCTGTTTCTAGACTTATGGATGATGGTTATTCTATTTCTTTAATAGCAATTTGGTTATTATTGGTAGAAATGGATTGACTATATGCACAGGAAACTCAGAAAATAACTTGTATGTGTTAAGACCGTTAACGCATAAGTCACTGCTCAACACTGAAATGTTTAAGGTTGAAAAACCAAAAACGAAACGGCAAAAGATTTCTCACGATGACACATATCTATGGCATCTTAGACTTGGTCACATCAACCTTGACCGAATAAATAGATTGATAAAGGACGGAGCCTTAAACCAGTTAAAGCTCGGGACTTTACCAGTTTGTGAGTCCTGTCTAGAAGGAAAAATGACCAAGAGACATTTTTCTGGAAAAGGTATAAGAGCCAATCAACCACTAGAGCTAATACATTCGGACGTTTACGGACCGATGAATGTAAAAGCCCGAGGTGGTTATGAATACTTCGTCACATTCATTGACGACTATTCAAGATATGGGTATGTCTACCTAATGCATCACAAATCAGATACCTTTGAAAAGTTCAAAGAGTATCGTGCTGAGGTTGAGAACCAATTAGGTAAGACAATCAAAACTCTACGATCGGATCGTGGAGGAGAATACCTCGACAGAGAATTCGAGGAATTCTTAGTTGAGCACGGGATAGTATCCCAGCTCACAGCACCTGGAACACCACAACAAAATGGTGTTGCAGAAAGGAGAAATCGAACCCTACTAGACATGATGAGATCTATGTTTAGTTATAGCTCACTACCTAGTTCATTCTGGGGATATGCACTGCAAACCGCAATGTATATCCTTAATGTAGTTCCATCTAAGTCTGTTCCTAAGACTCCCTTAGAGTTGTGGAATGGTCATAAAGCTAGTTTACGACATTTCCGCATATGGGGGTGTCCAGCACATGTGCTGAAGAATAAGACTACAAAGCTGGAACCACGTTCTCAGGTGTGCCTATTTGTAGGCTACCCGAAGGAAACTAGGGGAGGATTCTTCTACAGTCCCGATGATAAGAAAGTATTTGTATCGACAAATGCTACGTTTCTAGAGGAGGACTACATGAGGGAGTTCAAACCTCGTAGTAAAATGTTACTCGAGAAGTTACTTACTGGTTCGACCAGCGCGCCATCGTCAACAAAAGTTGACAAATACATAGCACCTTCGACATCTGATAGTCAGATACTTCCAAGTCAGAATGATCTACCACCCAGACGTAGTGGGAGGGTTGTACGACAACCTGATCGCTACTTAGGGTTGGAGAGGCACAAGTTGTCGCCTCCAGCGATGGTGTAGATGATCCATTGACCTACAGTAGTGCAATGGATGATCCTGACAAAGAAGAATGGCTCAAAGCCATGAACCTGGAGATGGAGTCGATGTACTCCAACTCAGTCTGGGAACTTGTAGACCAACCTGATGGAGTGAAGCCCATAGGTTGCAAGTGGATCTACAAGAGGAAGAGGGGATCAGATGGGAAGGTACAGACCTTCAAAGCTAGACTAGTGGCCAAGGGTTATACCCAGAAAGAAGGAGTTGACTATGAGGAAACTTTCTCGCCAGTAGCTATGCTAAAATCCATCCGCACTCTTCTATCCATAGCCGCATATTATGACTATGAAATCTGGCAAATGGACGTCAAGACTGCATTCTTGAATGGCAATCTTGATGAAAGTATCTATATGATACAACCAGAAGGGTTCACCGCCCAAGGTCAAGAGCAAAAAGTTTGCAAACTGCAAAGGTCCATTTATGGACTCAAGCAGACATCTCGATCTTGGAATATAAGATTTGATACAACGATCAAGTCTTATAATTTTGAGCAAAATGTTGATGAGCCTTGTGTATACAAGCGCGTCATTGACGGGAAGGTGGTTTTTCTTGTCTTATACGTTGATGACATCTTACTTATTGGGAATGATGTAAGAATATTATCAGACGTAAAAATCTGGCTAGCTGAGCAATTCCAAATGAAAGATTTGGGAAATGCAAGTTATGTTCTTGGGATCCAGATACTTCGAGATCGTAAGAAACGACTGTTAGCTATTCCTCAGGCATCCTACATCGACAAGATTCTTGTGCGATTCGGGATGCAGAATTCCAAGAAAGGCAATCTGCCTTATCGGCATGGAATTCATTTGTCGAAGGAACAGTCTCCTAAGACACCTCAAGTCGTTAAGGAAATGAGACATATCCCATACGCCTCAGCAGTTGGTAGTCTCATGTATGCCATGTTATGCACGAGACCGGACATCTGTTTTGCAGTGGGAGTAGTCAGTAGGTTTCAGTCAAATCCGGGATTGGATCACTGGGTGGCTGTGAAACACATTCTCAAATATCTAAAGAGAACGAGAGATTATATGCTAGTATATTCTGGAGAGGATATGATCCTAAGAGGATATACAGATTCTGATTTTCAGACAGATGTCGATTCTAGGAAATCAACATCTGGATCAGTGTTCACCCTAGGTGGTGGGGCTATTTTTTGGCGGAGTATAAAGCAATTTTGCATTGCTGACTCCACCATGGAGGCTGAATATGTAGCGGCTTGTGAAGCAGCTAAAGAAGCAGTCTGGCTCCGTAAATTCTTGGGAGATCTGGAAGTTGTTCCAGATATGGATAAACCACTCACCCTCTATTGCGATAATAGTGGAACGGTGGCAAACTCCAAAGAACCAAGAAGCCACAAGAAGGGAAGATATATAAGGGAAATTTAAAGAACCTAGCTGATCCGTTTACAATGACCTCGTCGGCTAAAGTGTTTGAAGGTCACCTATATGGTCTAGAATTACGTGACATGTCCCATTTGCTCTAGTGCAAGTGGGAGATTGTTGGGATGTATGCCCTAGAGCTACATGAGATGTAAACGGTTCTTTTGCATAGAAATAAAATGATGCATTATTCATTTATCAAAAATTGTTTGTTTAATTTTCGCATATTATATCTTCATAAATACCATAGATTACTTATGTATTTTCAAGACTTGGTGCATGAGTGTCATGCACCAGAGGATTCAAGTATGAAGTTAGTAATCTTAAATAGTCCATAGAGAGCAAATAAACCGGTACTTTGTTTGTGGTTTATCTATAGTTGCGGTCCATTCTATATTTGGATGGCGATCTTAATCCGGATCGTCCATGTAGTGACATGAGAATGGATGCACCTTATATGATGTGATCATATAGGACTGGACCCAGATAGAAATGACATTCTTATAATATCCGTTAAACAAATAAAGTCATTTCGATCTACTTGATGGTCATATATGGGTTGATCTTAATCCTGAGTGTATTACGAACTCCTGCATGGCGGGATATATCCTTTGATTTACAAAGGTGAGGTTGGTGTAGCAATCCCAACCAATAACTACGTACTTTGGGGGCATAGTCTGTTATGTAGCTGGGAACGTTTTACATAGACATGGAATTCACTCTTTCTTGCGAGAAGTAGATGAATATCTCTCTTAAGGGTTGATTCGGTACTTGAACGATTATAGCGCTCAAGTCTTTCTATTACGAATAGAAAGATTAATATTCATAACAGTTATGAATGAATCGTTCATTAGAGAATCAATGGTACTTAAGGTAAAAATAATTAGAAGGGTATAACGGACATTATGACCCGGCTCTAATTACGAGATATTCGTGAAGGATCAATTCGTATGCGATAACTATATCGGTGGACACCGACTTGGTTCGGCTTAATATTTCATCTACGGCAACGAGAGTGCAACTTCGGGTTTTTAGTGGAATAACTCGGAGTTAATAATTCAGAATATTTAATTAAGAGCTTAATTAATATTTCGAGATTATTGGAGCTCAGAACCGTAGGTCCACTTGGTCCCCGTGCTAGCTCGATTTACTATAGCGGAGCTAATATAATTGGATGGTCCAATTATATACTCACAAAAGGAATAAATATTATTAATATGATTAATAATAATTATATCACACATGAGACTTTATATTAAAAGTTAATATAAAGTATTAATAATTATATATGATAATTATTAAATTAGAATATTAAATTATATATGATATAATTTAATAAGGCTAAGAATTATTACCAAGGTAGGATTCCTTATTGGATAAGGAATATGATTTGTTTGTTTGGGAAACAAAATCAAATCCTAATTAAAACCCATCATTGGCCGAAATTCCTAGTCTTTTATTAGGAATAGGATTTGTTTGTTTAAGAAACAAAAATCAAATCCTTATTACCCTACCATGGCCGAAAATTAAGAGTCCAAATGGGAGTAGGATTTGTTTATTTTTGGAAGCAAAAATCAAACAAGGAATCTTATACCCCTTGGCAGAATTCCATAGAGATTGGGAGACTAGTTGTTGATTTGTTTTATGAAACAAATTAACCATAAGTATAAAAGATAAATTATGATTTATTTTTAATACACAAGTCATTAGTAGGGGTGGGTGCGGTTCGGTTTGGTTCGGTTTTTACGGTTCGGATTTTTTACCTCTCAAACCAAACCATTAAATAACGGATTGGTTCGGATTGAAAATTTTTTAAACCAGCGGTTTACGGATTGGTTCGGTTCGGTTTACGGATTATTATATTTTAAAAAAAAATTCATCCACTTAATTGAAGACAAAAAAAACTAGTCTATCAAACAAATAGTATGAAGTGCTAGGGTGTAAGCTGTGACTCCAGGGAACACATGCACTCCATAAAGGATTGAAAAATGAGGCACAATTAATTATTGTATTTTTTAAAAATTACCTCGAATAATGATGTTACAATCATTCTAATTAAAAGACAAATTCAACATCTTACTTTCAAGAATAATGATGCTACCATAAAACAAAAAAATTTAAGAATAAACGTATTAACAAATAAATATATTAACAAAAAATTTAAGAATAAAAGTATTAACATACTAATAAAAAGAAAACATAGAATAAAATTAAAAGAAAAATACAATTTTTTTTATAAAAATATATAATTTTTTTAATTCTAACGGTTCGGTTCGGTTTAACAGGTGCGGTTCGGATTAGCTTCGGAACCGAACCGTAAACCGTTTGGGGTGAGCCAATCCGAACCGCAAACCGAACCGTTAGAAAAAAAACCGTAAATTCGGTTCGGTTTGGTTCGGTTTGCGGTCTGGTTCGGTTCGATCGGTTTTTTTGCCCACCCCTAGTCATTAGAACCCTAGCCTCCATCTCCTTCTCCAAGCTCTCAAGAGTTGAGAATTCTTTTCGGTGTGTGTGATTATCCTCTAAACCGTTTAGAGATTAATTTTTGAGTGTAGCCCACACTACTCTCCGTTAGTGTCGAGACATAGTTCGAAAGACCTCGTGACGTTGAAAAGACTCTTCTAACCCTCACTACAAGTCACGACAGTGGGCAATTTCTCAGCCCACTGCAGCACGCATCATCATCACCAGTGAGCTCGGTTTTGTTTGGTTTTCATTGGGGATTTTGGGAAACACTTTGGGATAATTTTAGGGCTGTGTTAGGATTGATTTTCGAAGAAAAATCAGATCTGAAACTGACCAGCAAGTTGCGCAAAAACTGAATAAAAATAAGTGCAGTTCGCGCGTGTAACAGTTCCAAAACAGTCCGCTATTTCACTGCAATTTAAGGGGCTGTTCGGGGACTGTTTCGGGGCTATTCCGGGGCTGAAAGTTTTTCCAAAACATCAGTGAAATCACTGGTAAGGTTCGACCATAGCAAGGGAAGAGCAGAAAAAATTTTCAAGTTCGGTTCGTGAGCCTAATCGCTTCCGCTGCGCGAGGGAAAGCGTTTCCTACACTCATAAAACACTATTCTAAGTTATTTAGTTAACCGAATATTTTTCTTAATGTTTATCTATACATCAATCATACTACTAGTCGTTTTAAAATATGTAATAACTAGTTATAAAGAACAAGTAACTATCCAATAGTCACAAGTGCTGATATCAAATATCAAAACAATCATTAAACAATATTTTAAATAACTAGACGGGAGATCCGATATCCAATACCTATAGTTGTCGTATTGTGAAAATTGATATTTCCTATACACAACTATACGCATCTCATTTCTTTAGCTTTATAATTTGCCTTCAACTATTCATAACAATTGCGAATAATTTATTAGCAAACTGTGTCAAACACATTACCTCTAAAGGTCACTAAAGCCAAGAAACGCCATTATCAGATAAACAAATATCTAATGAGGTTTACTTAATGCTAGACAAGAATCTCGAGATATGAACTAATTCACGTCAATTCTTACTGTAAAAGAAACTATTATCTCTAGACAATTATATCCTAAAACGGATATCTATTTAGATTATTTATCGTGACTTAGAAACTAAGTCACTAACCATCTTGTTTTTTAAAGAAAATCGGAACAACAGTTCCCGATGGTTTTGACTAATCTAACAATATCCAAGCCTACTCTAAATCTAGAACCTATTCTAGAAATCTACAACCATAAGGAAATTCAGAAAACATATACAAATAATATGCATTCAGTGGATTAGAAGTTTTACAATTGTATATGAAAACTATTTTCTTGTCTGAAAACTCTGAACACTTTTTCTGAAAATTTTGTCTTAAAACTCTTGCGTAAAACTTATCTTTTCTGAAAATCTCTTATAAATCTGTTGTTTTTGAAAACTTTCCTTTTTAGAAAACTTCTCTCTAGAAACTATCTTTGAAATCTGTATCTGAAAACTGTTTCTGAAAACTAATCTTGGTCACTGAAAACCTAACGTATGGGGGCGTTACGCATCGTCGTCCCCTCATACGCCTAACAAGAGCCAGAAGTGCAAATCCATGACATTGGCCCGTTAAGTATCGATGTCTCCCAAGACACTGAACTAGAATTGGGGGTGCAGATCTATACTACCCTCCAATCTCTAAATCTAGGATCTATGAGCATCTGTTATCCCTAGTCTTGAACTAGGATCTGAGGGCATTACATATCGTTGTCCCCCCCAGTCCTCTATATGTGCACATGTCATCCATGAATTCCATGTCTGTATCAAGTTACATACTGAGGTGGGTTTTTCCCCGATGCCTCAAAAATCATAAATCTCAAGCTTTTAAAATTACTTTTTTTCTAAAATTTTCTTAAAACATACTTTTTCATGAAATAACTGTGATAAAACCGGCTAACGCACTAAGTGCATAAAAAATAAGTCTGATATGAAAAATAACATAATGAAAATCAACTTAAAATGATAGTGTCCACTCACTGAATTGGAATCTGGCTGGTGCTATCCCACTCGTCGAAGGGAATTTCGGTTCCTGCAAGGATCTATAATTGGTAACTTGGTAGACTATGAATTTGGGGATATGCTTTGGAACTAAATTAAGTTTCTTAATTTAACTGCTCTATAATTGTCTCATGATATATAATACGCACAATGTGTCATAATATGTATATATGATATGATACAAAACCCCTAGCGTGGTCCATAACCTTTAAAGTTGAAAATAAAATGAGACGAAATTTTTTATGTCGCATGAACACATAATCAGACAGAGGACATGCTCTGTATCGCGTCGCGATGCAGGACTCTTCGCGTCGCGACGTAAACCAGATCAGAGTTGAAACAAGGCTTCTATTTTGCACACGTCGCGACACTAAGTCATTTTCAGGGCCTAATTTTTACTTTTCATTGCCATACTCGAGCAATCCACATATCATCACTTAAACATCTTCTTTTAAGTACCTCTCTAAACTTCTATATCAATACACCAAAACCATAACCAATCCCCAACATCCATATACCAATTCATCCACCTCAAAACAAAATAAATATATACATTTTCCCCTTTAACACATTCACACGCTCACAAGAACCTCAATCCATATTAATATTATCAAAACACTCTCAAAAGTGCATGCAAACAACTAACTCAAGCCAATTTGATAATTCCAAATTCTAGGGTTTATAGGGTGCGAATTGGGGCTCTAGTTTCTTTGTCCAAAACTAATAAATAAAGAATGAAGAGGAGTTAGAAGCTTACTTGTTATGGGATATACTTGGAAGCATCACCAACTACTTCAAAAGTAGCATGAGAAAAAGAAAAATGAGAAAGCTTCCCCAAATTTTCCCTTACGTTTTTGGCTCTTTAAGAGGATGAATGAATAGTTCTCTATTTATAGAGCAAGTGCTGATTTTTTTTTATTGTAAATGAATGGTCCACATTTTTCCACATCACCCAATTCTAGTTAATTCTCGAAATTACTATAGCGGCCGTAGAAATTATGATTTTTAACCTATTTCTGTTCCGAATTTAGAAAAACTCTCAACGCATAAGTTGTATTTCTCAGTCTAAGCTTTCCGAAGATATAAAATTTATAACAATCGGAGATCGTATGAAAAATTATGGCCCGATTACTAAAGGTTATTCGAGGTGGGACGTAAACTAAATTCCGCGTTGAAATTTTAAGGAATCTTCTGAATGTCCTGAATGCCATTTTATGAGCACATACTTGCTCAAACATGATTTATATCAAGTATTATGCCTCTGAAAATCAACTTAAAATGATAGGTTCATCGGATGTTACAAATTCCCCCTAAATAGGATTCGTTCTCGAATCCTCTTTAAAACTGAAATTCTTGAATCTATCTACATATGAAATTCTCAATATTGAACATCTTATCGCAAGTAATATGATTCACCTGTTGTTTCTTAGGTCACCAACTTTTAACCGTCTACATACTCATTCTCTAATTCGCTTCCACCAATTGCATCATAACCTAGAATGTGCTCTATTTCTGTCTGCATGGATTGATACTTTACTCTATTTCTTAAGCTCATAAGTATGCATTATTCTTCTCTTTATCCTAATATATGTTTCATGCATGATACTTCTTGAAATCTTGATTGAGTGGCAATTCCTTGTCATTGCTTCGTAAGAGTTTACTGGATATTTAATACTAATATCAAGTTACAACTATTGTTATGCCTTATATAAATCTCATTATTCAATTTCTAGCTATGACCATCTTTACTTGTCTCCATCTGGTTCTTCCAAACAAATACTATCAAAATTTTCTAGAAATACTAGTGTTCTTTCATGGTTAAGCCTTTTGCATGTACTGATTCCACTCCCTTAGCACTTCTTACACATCACAAACCAATATCCATATTCAAAACTTAACTATTTATTTCTCTATTTTCTCACTAAGCTTCAACTGGTTAAGGGTTATGTTCTTTTAAGTTCTCACATCTTTGATTATATATGAGGCTTAACATTTCATAATACAATGTCAAATTCTTATTGTATCTCTTGCTAATTAGTGTTATCTACTGAATGGCTTGTATAAAGAAGGTTAATTCTAGGTAGTTTCTTTGGAATCTTCCTTATTTGGCTAATGACTTAGAAATAAAATTCTTAAGCTGAGCTTAATCGTATGCATACTTTTGCTTAAGCTCTATTCCCTTTCTCGATGTTATTACTGGCGATTTGGTTCTAATTACATTTCATACTCTTCCTGTACTTTATTTCTGTTGCTACCATAAGTTCAATTACGGTGTTCTTTAGTAACTTGTTCTTCATATCTGGTGGTATGCTAGGGTATTTCCCCCCTTATTGCTTCTATAGTTTTACTCTAACGAGTGTTATTATTTAGCTACTCACAAACTTGTTAATTTCATCTTTATCCAATGACCGTTTACGTGAATTATAGCTTGATAGCTCACCCACTGTGCTAAATGTAGCATTATAGTAACTTATCTTTTCATTTTCATATTATACTACACAAGTATTAAACCACCCATACCTGTAACTTACTTTGTATATGAAAACTATTTTCTTGTCTGAAAACTCTGAAAACGTTTTCTGAAAATCTTGTTTGAAAACTCTTTTGTAAAATTTATCTTTTCTGAAAGTCTCTTATAAATCTGTTGTTTCTGAAAACTTTCATTTTTAGAAAACTTCTCTCTAGAAACTATCTTTGAAATCTGTATCTGAAAACTGTTTCTGAAAATTGATATTTGTCACTGAAAACCTGATGTATGGGGGCGTTGCATATCGTCGTCCTCTCATACGCCTAACAAGAGCCAGAAGTACAAATCCATGACATTGGGGTGTTACGTATCGCTGTCTCCCAAGCCACTAAACTAAAACTGGGGGTGCGGATCTATGCTACCCTCCAAGCTCTGAATCTAGTATCTAGGGGCATCTGTCATCCCTAGTCTTGAACTAGGATCTGAGGGTGTTATATATCGCTGTCCCCCCAGTCCTCTATATGTGCACATGTCATCCGTCAATTCTATGTTTGTATCAAGTTACATACTGAGGAGGGTTTTCCCCCATGCCTCGAAAATCATAAATCTCAAGCTTTTAAAATTATTTTTCTAAAACATTTCTTAAAACATATTCTTTCATGAAATAACTGTGATAAAACTGGCTAACGCCCTAAGTGCGTAAAAAATAAGTCTGATATGAAAAATAACATAATGAAAATAAACTTAAAAGGATAGTGTCCACTCAGTGATTTGGAATATGACTGGTGTTATGCCACTCGTCGAAAGGAATTGAGGTTCCTGCGAGGATCTATAATTGGTAACTTGGTTAAACTATGAATATGGGGATATGCTTTGGAACTAAATTAAGTTTCTTAATTCAACTGCTCTATAATTGTCTCATGATGTATAATACGTACAACGTGTCATAATATGTATATATGATATGATACAAAACCCCTAGGGTGGTCCCTAACCTTTAAAGTTGAAAATGAAATGAGATGAAAAAAATTTTCTACCTTGCGTCGCAATGCCGGATCTAGCGCGTCGCAACGCGCATGAACATAGAATCAGACAAAGAACATGCTATGTATCATATTGCGACGCCGGACTCGTCGCGTCACGACGCGAACCAGATCAAAGCCGAAACAAGGCTTTTATTTTGCACGCATCACGACGCGGAATGCTTTGCTTCGTGACGCCAAATCATTTTCAGGGCATAATTTTTACTTTTCAATCTCATACTCAAACAATCCACATATCATCACTTAAACATCTTCTTATAGGTACCTCTCTAAACTTCTATATCAATACACCAAAAACATAACCAATCCCCAACATCTATATACCAATTCATCCACCTCAAAACAAAAGAAATATATACACTTTCCCCCTCAACACATTCACACACTCACAAGAACCTCAATCCATACTAATATTATCAAAACACTCTCAAAAGTGCATGCAAACAACTAATTCAAGCCAATTTGACAATTCCAAATTCTAGGGTTTATAGGGTGCGAATTGGGGCTCTAGTTTCTTTGTCCAAAACTAATAAATAAAGAAAGAATGAGAGTTAGAAGCTTACTTGTTATAGGATACACTTGGAAGCATCTCCAATTACTTCAAAAGTAGCATGAGAAAAAGAAAAATGAGAAAGCTTCCCCAAATTTCCCTCACTTTTTTGGCTCTTCAAGAGGATGAATGAATAGTTCTCTATTTATAGAGCAAGAGCTGATATTTTTGTTGCAAATGAATAGTCCATATTTTGCCACATCACCCAATTCTAGTTAATTCTCGAAATTACTATAGCAGCTGTAGAAATTATAATTTTTGACTCGTTTCTGGTTCGATTTTGGAAAAAAATTCAACGCAGAAGTTGTATCTCTCGGTATAAGCTTTCCGAAAATATAAAATTTATAAAAATGAGAGATCGTATGAAAAAGTTACGGGTTTGAGGTGGGACGTAAACTAAGTTCCGCGTCTGAATTTCAAGGAATCTTCTGAATGTCCCAAATACCATTTTATGAGCACGTACTTGCTCGAAGATGATTTATATCAAGTATTATGCCTCTGAATTATAATAGTCGTCAGACTCTGGTAACGTACAAGTCGTCAGGTTCACCGGATGTTACATTGAGAGGGTTCATGTACGCTTGCTATATATGATATTGTCCACATAAACATAATCATTGAAAGAAATTTTTTTAGTATAATAAACGAGTTGTATTAAATGATGTATTAATGATGGACTCAACCTCTATCCTTTCATTTTTCAACCCTCACAAAAAGTTATTAATTTGTAATAGTTATAGATTCTCATAATTTTTTAAAGTTATTAATTTATAATCTTTCTAAATTTTCATTTTTTCAATATAATAATTGAGTTGTATTAAATGATGTATTAATTAATATCATGACGTACCAAGTAAGCAATGGGTCTCCACCAATAAATTATAATTTAATATGCCTTTTAATTAATATTATGACATGCCAAGAAAATTACGTGTCACCAAATTCTCTTTTTTTATTTTTCAAATTCTTCAACCTCTCTAAAATTTAATTTTCTCAATTATTCCAAACTCTTCATTTTCTTTACTAATTATGTAAAGTTATTAATTTTTAGTGCATTTAATTAATATTACGACCTGTCAAGCAAGCTACGAGTCTTCACAAATAAATTATAATTTAATAGGCTTTTAATTAATGTCATGACCAAGCAAGCAATGAGTCATTAGATTCTTTTTTCACTAAAGAATTGTTACTAACTTATTTATTTGTAATAGCTCAAGAGTACTAACATAACCTATTAAAATAATAGGCATTTATTAACATCTATTTATTTTTTTTGTCTTTTATATTTTACCTTTCCAGTATTTTTATTTTATACTTATTACTTAATTATTTATTGATGGGAATTCAAGAGTTATAAATTATATTAAGGTTAACTATGAAATTGTCCATAGCCTGTCCAAATTTATGCCTGTACTAAAAGTTTTGTTCTCCACCACAAAGGACTATAAAGTGAAAATAGACTAGAATTTTTTTTATATTTTTGGGTTAATTTGAGAAAATATTTAAGTCTTGCATTGCTCGAATAATTATGATTGGAGGTGCAATCTTAATTAATTTAATTTCATATATTTGATATCTATCATATTTATCTCTTATTAGACAAGCCGTGCTTTGTACTATTCTATAGCTGGTAAAATATAAATCCCGAGGCTAATTAAAATTTAAAATTGCTTAAAGAGAAGAGAGAAAATAATATTCAAAAAAATATTATATGAAAATATAAATATTATTTAATTATTAATAAATATTATTTATTATTTATAAATTAATTATTACTTTCCTATTCTCATGAGAAGTGGTGGAAATGAGACTCATAATCCCGACTCTCAAATGTGTGTGCTCCACCCTCATTCTTATTTCTATTTCATTTAATTTTAAAAAATAAACAACTCTAATAAAAATGATTCTCATTTTTACATTCTCATTATCGTTAATGGACCGAGTTATTCAAGTCAAGGTAATATCTTAAGTTGAAATTCAAAAAATAAAGAGGAGACTTGCTGCAAGTCTGGTTAAGAGACATGTTAGAAATAAAAATTTATTTGATACCAATTAAATCTTTAAGAATCAAAATTTAAAAATAATAAATAATTTGATGGGTAAATATCATGATATTATATTTATTGGAATGATCCTTAAGACTTTTTCTTAAAGTAACATGTGAAAAAATCAACACAGACGCTGCGATATAATATTACTTATTTTTACCAACCCGATTGTAACATCCCCAATCCGGGAGATGCTACCGATATGGAATAGGTCATACTATCTCCCTAAGCCTCTGACTTTTAACTGTAAACAATTCTGATACTCTTTTCAGATACAAACTCTCATATGAGACCAATGCCCAAAACCATGACATAGTACAAAATATTTCACATACGACTAAACGTACAAATATCAATTATCTTAAAAATTCTATACATGGATACTTATACACATCTTTAATATATGACTGCTTGGACTGGACTTTACTTAACTCGACTGACTCAATCTTTGACTGGTGGACTCAGACCCTCTAGTGACTGCCATCAGTATCAGTCCTCTCGAGCTCGTCCTCCGGGAACACCTACAAAACCAGAAAACTGGGAGTGGGGGTTTGACCGTTGTACGATCTAAGTGAGTGGATAATAAAACCGAAAATACTGTAATAAAAAAACTTTTGGTTCTACAACAAAAACCCGGAGATAACTTTGTATGAAAACTCTTTTCTTTTCCAAGAATTCTGAACTCTTTTCTGAAAGTCTCATCTAAAAATCTTTTTGTAAAACTTATATTTTCTGAAATTTTCTTATAAAACTGCTCAGTTCTGAAAACTTTCCTTTCTAAAAATCTTATCTGAAAAATGAATCTGAAAACTATTTCTGAATGCTGATATCTATCTCTGAAAACCTGACGTCTGGGGGCGTTACGTATCGTTGTCCCCCCATACGCCTAACTAGAGTAGGAATACAAATCCATGACTTTGGGACGTTACGTATCGCCGTCCCCCAAAACATGCCACTCTTGTCCCTGAAACTAGTGGTATTGGGGCGTTACGTATCGTCGTCCCCCAAGCCACTGAACTAGAACTAGGGGTGTGGATATATGCTACCCTCCAAGCTCTGAAACTATGATCTAGGGGCATATGTCATCCATAGTCCTGAACTAGGATCTGGGGGCGTTACGTATTGTTGTCCCCTCAGTCCTCTACATGTGCACATGTGTTGTCCGTCAATTTCAAGTCTGTAACAAGTTACATATTGCGGTGGGTTTTTCCCCATGTCTCGAAAACCATAAAACTAGTGTTCTGAAAACATTTCTTTTTTTAAATCATTCTCAAAACATGCTAAATAAAATGTAACTGATAATAAAATCGGCTAACGCCCTAAGAGCGGAAAATAAGTCTGATAAGTACAAAATATAATGAAAATCAACATAAAAGAAAGTGTCCACTCACTGTGTTGGAATCTGGCTGGCTCTAGATCCCTTATCGAAGAAAATTCTGGTTCTTGTGGATAACCTATGATCAGAAACTTGATTAGCATATACGTTGTAAAATGAGCTTCGGAACTTAACTAAGCTTACTATTACATAAATATGTTTTAGCTACAAGGCTTATCATGCTTGTGACTTGATGGAAAGTATGAATACGAACTGATACGAGACCTATAAGATGACCTCTAACATGCTAGGATGGAACTGGGATGGTTTAAAACTATTTTTAGGGTAATTCTAGTCTTCGCGTCGTGACGTAAAGCTTTGCCCGTCGTGACACGCTTGAATCCAGAAACGAACTGCCTGGGATTTCCGCGTGCAAACTAGAAGCAGATCTTCACCAATTTCTCATAATGCGTCTCGACGCGCGGTGGTTTACGTCGAGACGCAAGGCCAAAATCCAGGCCTGAAAACAACACCTCAAATCCTTATGCTCAAATACACTTCCATTCTTCTATATTTCAACTTTTTCTCACCAATACCATAAACTTCCATGTAGAAACTATTAGGGTTGGTGCTCAGAGTGTCAATTCACATCGTATTTATGTCCGATTCATAAATTTGAGTAATTCCATTTTCCATAATATTACTTATTTATTGGTATCACCTCTTGTCTTTTATACACATATTCGATCTAGTTGCGATTAGATATATAATTACGATTAGATTGAAACTAAATCTGGTTTAGTGATACGTGTATATTAGACAAAGACCCTAGGATTTACAATGTAGTACGCAGTTATGACCGGTGCGTAATCACACGCGTATAACGCAAGCGCACGTATCGTTCAAGTAGTATAAAGAGTATCGATCCCACGAGGACTTAATACCTAATCTATTAATTTTATGAGGTCAAATGATTACTAGTATCTAACAGGTTGATTGATTGTTTTGAAATGGTGATGATTTTAAATTTAAAAACAAGTGACTAAAATTGTACGAAAATAGGTTTAAGAAAATGCAATATTTAGGAAACTATATAGGGTTGTGAATCTTTCTAATATCTTTTAAAACATGAAGTGGTTATTCATGTTTGTGTAATAAATCGGTTTACTAACCTGGAACACTAAATTATGCGAAAGCCTCTGTCGATGATCAGACGCAAATACCCAGTATAACCCAATTGAACCATATGTCTATGTCAACCAAATTACCTGGATTCATTAAGTTTAAGTTCCAATTATGGCTACCTCTGCCCGATAGGTATACGTCTACCTGTAAGGAAATCTATTAAATGATTATCTATCCTCAAAGAAGATCGTGGGCTATTAAGTCTAAGGTTGAAACCTAAAATTCCTTTGTCAAGTTTATTTTGGATTTACCAGATCAATCTTATTAGTGGCCAATTAACAAGACGCATTAAGCTTAAGACTTAATAAGTAAACCTTTAAATTACCCAAACTATAAAATAACCTCTTATAAACCGGTGATATTAGAATTCATCACAACCCCAAATAACTAACTTAGTTACAACACATAACTAGGGTTAGTAAAAACTTAAAAGTAAAAGACATAAAGTAAAAATGGTGAAAAGTAATTGCGGTAACGTAAAAGCTGAAAAGTAAATTACAATAAAATAAAATGCTAAGGTAAAATGATCAACTTTTACTATTTACTATTTAGATTTCTCCCTTAATATAATATATTAACTTGTGATTATTTTACCAACCAGCCATATAGGCGGTAACCTGATTAAGTCAAATTAATTCCAACCAGCTATATAGGCGGTAACAAAATAAACTTGCCATATAGGCGGTAAGAAAATTTAATTACTAACCGACCAATCTGGCGGTATCATTGCTTAGTTAGGTTTAAACCAGTTTAAAATGAATTACCAACCGACCAATATAGCGGTATCCTCATTAAATCAAATTTTAAATAGTGAATATATTATATTTAAGGGAGATTAATCTAAATAACAATAGTAAAACAATTACCTTTCACCCTAGCAGTGGGAAGTTACCTCCTCATGTTGAATAGTAAAATCTGTAAAAGTAAAAAAAGTAAATTACTATTATTACGGAACATAATTAAAATTAATTACAAAACTAAAATTTAAAAGAAACTAGATAGAAAACTCCCTATTTACATCAGAGAATTCAGAGAGGAAGGTACATCTGAAACTGAAATTTCGAGCTCTATTTATAGGCCTCAATAAGCTTCCCACGTCGCGACGCCAAGTTTGTTCTTGCGTCGCTACACGATGACATGTCGCTCTCTGCTTGGCCGGTTCAGATTCTTATCTGCTGATGTGGCGATTACGGATAATTAATTCAATAATTGTGCTGATGTGGCAGTGATGTGGCACTGACGTGGTGCTGATGTGTTGACACGTGGCGAAAGGGATTGTCGACACCATAGAATTGTGACACGTGACACGCTGTGATTGGCTGATGATGACGTGGCTGACACGTGCAGATTGACTCGGTCTTCTGCTGACTTGGATGATGACGTGGCTGACACATGTCGACATGTGGCGATGTCGATTGTCGGCACCACATGATGATGACACGTGGCACGGCGTACGTTAGTAGATTGGTTGTGATGGTGACACGTGGCATGTCGCACGTTAGCAAAGTCAAACTTCTCAGATTCTGACATGTGGACCTGGCACACGTTAGCAAACTTGCGGCGCACGTTAGACGTTGCGACGCATCCTGCGCGTAGCGATGCGCCCAATGACCAAAATGCCCTTTTTGTCTGTTTTTCACTGTTTTGGCCCCAAATCACCTCTAGAATGTCCTGAAACTTTATTTATCTACAAAATAAAACAAAACACATCAAAATATTCACAAAACTCAAGAAACTATACAAAATATTAGGTCAAATGAGTGGGAAATAGTGATACATTTACCACTCATCAAGTTACAATGTAGTTTGTAATTGATATTGGGAATCGCATTATAAGTTGTATATCCTTAAATAAAGTTCCTAGTCAAGATTTACTAACACGGGTCAGTTAGTAAAATCCGATGAGACCAATACATATGGTATATCGTGACTTGGTCCGATGGTTTATCCCAATGAACCATGAGTCTCGGAAGACTCATATAGACATGTAGGTGTTTATTTGATAAACACTGAATGACTCACTGAAGATTTCCTAATAGATGTTACACCAACGTCAATAGGAATCTTCTCGAATTGAGCAAGCATAGTGGTCATTCGACTTGAGATACCACAGTGGGATATATGAGTTATCCCTCACACTTTGATGGCAGTCACGTCACCGATCTATTTAGATCAGACATCCGCCTGTTCCTTGGGTGTGGACTGAAGCTCATGATATCTAGTGCGTATCAAGAGATGATCCGTCAGTCCTGTGTACAGGGCATATGCATCCTACACGCGTTTGTGACTAGTAAATCCACAGTCGTGGTATAACTTCGGAAATTAGTTCCGAGTGTTATTTAGAGATCGTAAATTGAAAGTTGACTATATTATACCAAAAAGATTTGACGTTCTTATCTATATCCCAGGTATAATATGGATAGCCTGTGACGGAGGGATTATACGTATGCAATGACCTCCACTTGCATAGTTTTGCGAGATTATCCGTGGTCGTCATAATTCATGAGTGGGTGAATTATGAACACGAAATTAGATTTCATGACGGATAAACCGAAACTTATAGAGTCTCATAATATGAAGTGTACTCGTTGAGCACGTGGACAATGCGTTATGAATAATACAGATTATTCATAATACTTCATCAGATTAAATGAGTTAATTCGAATCGTTTAAACGATTAAACGATAACACATGCATTAGGAGATTTTGGTCATTTAATAATTATTGTGTATTTATATTTGATACATAATTTGATTAGATACACATTAATTAATTGTCAAATGAGATTTTGACACACGCCATAAATATATGTATTTTTTATTTAATGTAAATAAAAATACATATATAATAATAATTATATTAATTAATTATTTAGATATCTAATTGTTAAATATTTGAATTGTTAAATAATATCCATATTTCATAAATTTTATGAAAAATGTTTAATTATTATTGGTGGCACATGATATGATTTTATTAAGCTTAAGTGTGCAAATTTGATTTGTCAACTTGGAGCTAATTTAATCTTTTTTTAATTTAATGAAATTAAAAAAAAAGCAAAAATGATAATAATGCCCCCCAAGAGTCGGTCAAGGCTATTTAAAAAAGGGAAAATTTTTGTTTTCATTATTCTTCTTCCTCCTTGGCCGAATACACCATAAACAATAGCTCTAAGATTTGTTGATCAAATCATGAAGAAAATGAAGGAAAAATTCAAGAAAAATCTTAGGAAATCAAGAGATTAAAGGTAATCTTCTACAACCATAAGCTTGGAAATTAGTTTCTTGTTTTCTTGAATTGTTAGGATTGTTCTAGGGTTCCTTTGATTGTTAAAATTAGGACTTTTGGTTTTGGTGGATGGATATGGAAGTGATGATGCATGTGTGAAGTGTTTTGGGTGCTATTATTGTAATATGTATCCAATTTGATCATTTGATGATAAGTTGCCATTCTAGAGTGTTATGACCACTCTTGTAATGCCTATAAATTTTCTTGGGTGGTTCATGTGTGGTGACTTTGATTGGTGTTTTAATTAATTGGATTAATCTTGAAAAATTGGATTTAAAGCATGAAAAATTGATAATTTTAGCTTCTTGATCAGATCTGAAAATACTGTTCATATGGTGATGAAAATAATGTCAAAAAATGTATTGGATGTGTTTTGGGTGTTGGAACAATTTCCGGAAATAGTTTCGGAGTTGAAATAAGCAAAAACGGTGAAAAACGGCGTTATCGGGTGACTTTTGAGCCAACCGGGTGAAGGCTGCCAAAACAATAAATTTGTCACTATTCAGGCAGCCCATGAATTGACCTAACACTATTGGGGCTTACCTGGGTAGTCCCCATAAGTTTTGGGTGGTCAGTTCGATCAAAAACACGTTTTGCGTCATTTTTCGGAAAAATATTTTCATAAAAATTTCTCGACGTTTCTTAGTTGTTTATGTCATTATTTGATATTGAATAAACATGTTTAGGTGAAATATGTATAAATTATTCATATTAGATATTGAATGATTTATTCGGTAATTTAAA